>JAUMHP010000040.1:710445-736149 GCA_032361065.1 Enteromius trimaculatus | reverse complement strand
TATATATATATAAAATAAATTGATTATATATTTAAATATAATTCATCCTATTCTTAGTGTACCTTCATATTTCCTGTGAATCTTATTCTCTCTTATTCCCATTCTCACGTGGGATCATTTATCTTTCCTGCCACTTTCTTTCTTTCTCTCTCTCTCTCTCTCTCTCTCTCTCTCCCTCACACACGAGCCTATCCCATGCCCTCATTTAGTTCTGTGGGCTCAGTGTAAATCTGTTAAGAGAGAGGGCTGTGATTTAATGTGACACAAAGGACAAATCAAGGTAAGGAGGAGCCGTTTCCAAAACCACTAATATCTCGTGAATTCTTAAGCCTCTCACGCTTAGTATATTCAGAGAGGGCTGCTTTCACTCTTTCATTTACAACGCTTTAATTTGTTTAACACATGATTTTGCCTAAGACAGGTTCTTTATATCTTCAGAATCACTTAACGGTAGGCTATAGTAGCACAGTTAGGTTTCGTAAGTTACATCCAGGCGGAGAAAGTGACGCCGGTGCGGGACAGCGCGTGCTTCATCGCGCGAGAGCACGGCAGCCGCCTCACTGCAGCGGGACAGGTGCATCCACGCGCAATCCATAACACACGCCGAAGCTGAGCCCGAGTGTGGATGTACATGCAGTGACAGACATGTGTGTTGGCTGGAAGCGTGTTTGAGCGGAGGACACTAACATCAGCTGTGTTTTCTTCATGAGGTAAGCCTACTGTATTATGTACAGATGAGATGATGTCAGTGTCACGCGTTTTTTGTCGGTTCAACATGATTTCACAAGTTCTCGGAGTGAGTTATTACGTGTGTCGCTTTATTTATATCGCTGTATGCGTCTGCGCCGGGAGGTCTGGAAGTGTTTTACGGTGAGAGGAGTGTTCTCTCGTGTTTTCACTGCGGATCTCTATGCAGGATTCCGTCCCGGGTGTTTTTCAGTCCGCCGCTGGAGCGAGAGCTCTTATTACCGTTGGGCTAATTAATCTGCACAATGTATGGTCTGATCAAGCGAGTAGCAAGCTGTTCCAGGGGTTTTGAAATAGAATGTGTTTAAGCAAGACACATTTCTCTGGTGATACTTATAAACCAAACACTTGGCCTTTGTGCATTTTGGGCTAGTTAATAAAAAAACTGTGTGTGTGTGTGTGTCCTTTTAAAAGTAATATTATTAATTCACTATTGCTTTCTGGCAACAGTAATTGGTGACTCTGCTTACATTACTTTTCTTTCACGCCCCACATAAGTTGCATGTATTCTCCGTAAAATTAGTCCAATATGTATTTTTCTGCCTCATCATTTGATAAAAATCTACATTGGATCGCAGTCAATATAATAGTACTTTTAAGTGTTGTATTATTCTCATTAATTGTCGTGTGTAGCTTGAAGCTAATTATAGCTAGTAACCCATATACAATTATATTCCATGATGTCTTTTATCAGATGAAATTAGAAAATGTATCATTCTATTTTTTTTTTATATATATACAATATATAGTATCACAATTAGAGGGATGTGGGTGGGCAAGCCATGTAATGCCAGAGTAAATTAATGCCACAACTATCATAATGCCACAATCTTTTCTCTTGACATATATTATTTGCTTTAATATTAGGTGGCCTTAACTACTATGTACTTACATCAAAAATCAGTGCAATGTACTTATTGTGGTAATATTGTATTGCAAAACACTTTCGCTGCTATTGAGGTGGGTAAGGTTAGAGACAGGTTTGGTGGTATAAGGGTGGGTTAAGGCGTTAAGGAAGGGTCAACAGTGTAATTCTAAATGTAATTACAGAAGTAATTACATATAGGTATTTTTGAAAATATAAGTACAATTTAAAAACAAGTATGTACACAATAAGTGCATTGTAATAAAAGATTAATTTAAATGTAAGTACATATGTAGTAGTTAAGGCCACATTAGTCGACAACTCACACGTTTATTAATAAACCATTTAAATGATTATAAAGAGCCTTTAATTGCCACAAAGCGTATAAGGGCTCAAGCACACGCATAAAGCTTGCCACAGAACACTGACAGAAGTAATGATTATGAACGTGTCAGGCTGCATTAACATTTGAATAATTTGGTAACCTAGTGCTTTCTTTGTTTTTTTAGCTTCAGAGATGAAGTCGGCAACACTGACTCGTCATCTCTGCGATAGTAGATGAGCCTGAGTGACTTTTTCATATGGATTACTTAAACTAAGAATTTGTTTTCCATTTAAATTGGTTTCTTTGAAAGTAGACATTTACCTCTATATACATATATTTTTAATGTTGTAAGGCAAAGATATACAGTACACAGTTTCACGCTCAAGTTCAAGACTGAGCTGGCAGAGAGCGCATCATGTTTGCTTTCATTATTTTACAAAAGCACAGTATTGGGTGTGCACACAAATAAACATTGAGCCTTTAGAGATTTGAAAGATGTATTCTCTGTGTGATCAGAAAGTTTTTTGGAGCAAGTGACCACACCGGCGCCTCCATCTGTCATGAAGTGAGCGCTACTGTTCAGCTACCATGCTCCACACAGACACTTCAATAGCGCACATTTCTCTAGGGATATCATTATTACCACTGGTGGCCATGTAAAGTTGCTAATACTTACATATTTCAGATGATAATAGCCATATTTGAGCTGTCCTGCCTGATGTTCTAGGATCTGTTATGGTGTTCTGTCTGTCTGTCTTAGCTGAAAACATGGGCAATTGATTATTTCATTGTGACAACCAAGACCATAAAAACTATGACAACCTGCCCTCAGGTGAACGTGTGTTCAGTGAACTGTTTCTATTTTCCTGGAAAATCAGTCGAAATGTTCAATATCTCAACAACTAGCCTTGATGTCATATATGAAATTAAGTGACTATATATATATATATAGTATACTATATATAATACAGTGCAACCCATACTTTTCCCTAGTAGCTTTTTTAAGCTTTCTGAGAAATTAGTCTTGTCTGACACTTTCGGTTTAAACCTGCTATGTTGCTGTCACATTTCCATCTTTAACAACATGCGTTGATCTTTTGCATCACACATAACGGATGACGTTATTCTATATTAACTGAAAAATAAAATTGTTGAAATGAATGAAGGAAGAGTTTACTTAGAATAATATTTTCTGAAAATATACTTACCCTCAGGTAATCCAAGATGTAGGTTTGAGGATTACATCACTTGCTGACCAATAGATCATCTGCAGTGAATGGGTGCCATCAGAACAGTGCAAAGAGTTCATCAACACATCACAATAATCCATAAGTAAACCAAATGACTCCAGTCCGTCTATTAAAATCTCATAAAGAGAAAAGCTGCATGTTTGTAGAAACAAATTCCTCTATTCATATTATTGCCTTTTTTAATGAAAAATGTTGTTTTGGGGGATGATTTTTTTTTGCACTAGAGGAAGTTTAATAATCAATATTACTATTGATTATGGAGTCATATTTTGGCCTGAAGGGACAGGTCAAAATGCACTAATAATAGATTGATTTGTTTCTCACAAACACACAACTTTTGCTTTAAAAGATGATAATCAATGACCAGGAGTCATATGGTGATGTTTTTAAGAGCTGTTTGGACTGACGGCACCCATTCACTGCAGAGGATCCATAGTGAGCAATTGATGCAATGCTAAAGTTTTTCAAATCTGTGCCAAAAAAGAAACAAATTCATCTACATCATGTTTGGCCGTTTTCAATTCAAAGTTTGCATTAATGCATTTAGCGTTACAGTTCTACATTTATTCGTCCGCTTTTGCTTTCCCTGGGAATCAAACCCACTATCATGGCATTGCTAGCGCCATGCTCTACTATTTGAGCTACAGGAAAGCTATTTCTTAAAATGTATTTGTAAATCGCTTTTTATTATACAAATCATCGCAAAGCAGTTTTACAGGAATATATTTAACTTATGGCAAAATTTGGTAATATTTGGGGAACAATCAGTTAAATATCTTCACATTCCTTTATTCCAAATATGACCTGATGTTTTATGTTTTGGTAGCATTCGTGCCACGGTTAAATTAATGCCACTGTTACGTTGAAAAGTGTTTTTGCTGACTAATCCTTCTGTGTGAGTTGCAGGTGTGCAGTCATGGTGCTCAAAGGGCTGATCTTCTTGTTGCTGTTGGTACAGTTCTCTGCAGAGAGCACTGCCAAAGAAGGAGGCAAACCCAAGAAGGGGAAAAAGGGCAAGCAAGTCATCTGTCCCTCGTAAGTCTCCCAGGCAGTTACACACATGCTGTACGTGTGCTGATTCCATTATCATTTAAGGTTGCCAAGGATGCATGGATGTCAGTCATGAAGAATTGCAATGCTGTTAAGCAGAGTGAAAGTCTGGCGATAAATTTTGGAGCCTGCCAGACTGGATGGTTCTGTTAGCACTGGTCCAGGACCAGCTGTGTCCTTGTCAACACTCTCTGTTGCATACTAACAGATCCAGTTAAACTGGCCTAAGGCCATAGACAGGGCCAGTGATCCAAATCCATATGACTAAGCATGAATAAGTGTCTGTGCCTTTTACTGTGTTTCCTGATAGCAGACATTATTCCAAATAGGGCGAGGTGGTATATCGAGTTTGATCTATATTTTTGTAAGCGATACGGTATGAGGAAATAACGTTTATATCAATATAGGTCTTTTTAAAATTATTTTTATTTAAAATTAATTTATCTTTTCTCCTTTAAAAGCATTATTTTTTTTGTTGCACATAACATATATCCCTACATGATTACATTCACTTTGTATTTCATAACCTTTAATAAGCGTAGAAAATACTGAGATGTATACCATATACTGCAAATCAGCCAAAAAATACTGATATATGAAGCCCTAAATCCAAAAAAATGTCCTAGAATGACTTTTATAAGTGATGTACTGCCAGCATAGTGAGCGTGTGTCTGTTTTGACATTGCCAGTCAGTTATCAGCAGAGGACTTGGACAGAGTCCCAGCCAACTCAACCAGCAACATACTGAACCGCTTGTTGATGACCTATGATTCACGAATACGACCAAACTTCAAAGGTACTGTGATTTCAAAATACTACTTTGAATAGTTTTTTTTACTGAAATGTTTTATCTTATATTCCTTGCTCAATAAATCCTGCTATAGCGATTAAATAACTAGAGTGATTTCCTGAAAAATCTACAAAATACTATTATTGTTATTTAACAGATTTATGACCGAACAATATATAATCAGAATCAAAATGAGCTGTCCCGCCAGCTATATTTACAATTACCAGGAATGCTGTAGTGTTGCAGCAGAGGACTTCAGACAGACTGGTGTGACATCATCTGGGCCTGGTGCCTTTCTTCTCTTGTTCTTTCTGAAGACCTGGCGCACATCATTTTCACTGATCTGAAGTGCAGGAGTGGGCAATAGTGGGGTTTCTGAAGGTGTTAACAGTGAATTGTCAATCACTAGAAGAGAACTGGTTCTTTAGCTTTCCAGGATAATTTCTTTTTGCCACTGTGATCTCCTTTTCCACTGTGTTTTTGGCCTTGTTTATAGAAGACTCTGTTCCTAAGAAAACTAAAATAATGCATACATATACTAATACAGTATATTTTTCTATTATATGTGAGGTAGTAATTATGAATAAACATCATTTACCAGTGAACAATCATACATATTTATACATTTAATATAGCTTGATTTAAAAAAGGAAAAAGAAAAGAAGTTTATTATTAATGTAAATGGATTGAAATTCTGGGTTATGTTAAACAAATGTAGGCATTACGTATATATAGTGGTGGCCAAAATTATTAGAACAGCCAGTGCTCCACATCTCATCATCATCCAGACTGTCTGGAATGACATGAGGAAGCAGAACATATATGAGTGTACTGTGTATAGTTATTATGTATATAGATACACTCACATACAGCATATATTTTGGAAATACTGTACTTACATACATATACATTTATAATTTATATTATATATATTTATACATAATATATAAACATAATGTATTTTTCTTATATATATATATATATATATATATATATACGCGTTTGTTCTTCTATATACATATACACAGTACACACATTTGTTATGTAAAGTATATATATATATATATATATATATATGTATATATATTTACACTCACACACACATACTTTAGCGCTTTAGCGAAGCATTTTAGTATTCGTGTCATACCCTGATCCCTGATTATCAAACCTCTCAGACCTCTAGCAAGTTCAAAAAACAGCTATAACATTCAATGTTGGCTCTTTTTTTTCACAAAAAAGTCACAAATAACATAATGGATGACCTCATTAGAATGATAATTTAATCACAGTGTCAGAAAAAGGCAGAGTGTGTATTGTTCAGAGTAATTGGAAATTCTCTCCCGTGGTGCTGCTGAGGATCACAAGACCCTGTGGAATTAAAATGTGTCATTCTGAGCTCAGTGGAATAAGAATATGTCAGAACGAAACTCCATTAGATCTATGGGCAATCGCTACAGTCCTGAGATCTCACATCCAACAGAGCACACATTTGAGAGTATTTATTTCACACATTGGTAAATCTGAGAATAGCATATATCCTACACACTTGGCTGATGTCAAGATTATATTCCTCTGAACGGCATGCTATCATGTGTTTGCAGGTATCCCAGTGGAGGATAAGGTGAACATCTTCATCAATAGTTTTGGGTCAATCCAGGAGACCACAATGGTTTGTAAAAGAACATACGGTATCTTTTATTTGCATATTCTTTTGTTTTGTATTAGCCATTTATGCACACAATCTTGTTCAATGTTGTATCCTCGATTGATTTTAAAATATGTATGTGTCTGTTTTTATACTATGTTGTACCAAGACAAGTTGTATGTTTAATTTCCAGGATTACCGTGTTAATATATTTCTGCGCCAGCGCTGGAATGACCCACGGCTAAAGTTGCCAACTGATTTTAAGTCGGATGCATTGACCGTTGATCCAAAAATGTTCCAGTGCCTGTGGAAACCAGATCTGTTTTTCGCTAATGAAAAAAATGCAAATTTTCATGACGTTACACAGGAAAACATACTCTTGTTCATTTTCCGCAATGGAGACGTCCTCATCAGCATGAGGTAATCATCAGATATTTCACAGTTTGGTAACAATAGAAAAGAAAACTTATCACATGGTAGTAAAATGTACTGCATTTCTCTGTAGTGCAAATATGCAAACATGCTAAAATATGCATTAAAGTGTATATGGGAAAAAATAAGTTTTGGTTAATATGGCATAAGAGACCTGCATTATTACATACAGGGGTTGTTCATATTTGGGTGTTATAGATAAAAATGCCAAAAATGCATAATGCAATTTATTGTTTCAATAATGCAGTGACCATGTGATAATAAAAATGCCAATGTTCAGTGTATAGTTTTCTCTATTAATATTACTAATCTGAATAATTAATTTATCCACCCTGTGATATAGGCCATTTACAGTAGCCAAGCAACATACTAGTTATTTAGCATCAAATCTTCATATTAAAATGATTTCAATGAGTCATGTGACACTGAAGATTGGAGTAATGGCTAACACTTATGTTAAATTGCAAGTATATTTCACTGTATTGCTGTTTTTAAGGTATTTTTAATCAAAGAAATGCAGCAATGGTCAGTATAAGAGACTTTAATATTGAGAAGTCTTACACTTTTGATTGGTAGTGTAGATGAATGACATTGCTGCATTTTGTGATTAAATTTTAAAGTAAGCCAGGCTTCCCAAGCCGTCTTAAAGTAGTCACCATCCTTCTAATTTTTTATCATATGGGTTCACTTTCATAATCGAATCTCTTTATGAGGTTTCAGAAAGTTCAGAGTTTTGTATCAAAGAATATCAGTGCTTGATGCATTATTCACCAGATGGTTTGCAGTAGATTAAAATTAGTCCTAAACAGAATTAGTAAATATATAAAGAGATAAATATGATCATACTGCTTTTATTACAGAAACATAAAAGGGTGTGGCGTTTCAATTTCAAGTTTTTAAAGTGCTATTTCCCTCCATTTCAAATCTGGCCCTGGAGTTTATTTATTTCACAGATATGAAATGCTTATTGCACCCTTGGCAATGTGTCTTTGTTACATTGCACTGAAACAGCACTGAAAGAGCTGAAGAGTTGAAATGATTCTTCTCTTAATCACATTTATCATTTGACAATTTTTCGCTATATATTTATATTGTTGTTTTCTTGCTCTTTATTCTGTCCTGATTCTTAACCGTGGCATATTAAGATAGCAGGATGTTTGAAGCTATGACTGTTTGCTCAAGCTGAAAGGGTCTTTGTGGCATCTTTGCTTTTCCATGTGTGCGTGCATGTGTGAGAGAGCCTTGGAGTGAAAATCTCACCACACAGTGGTCTCCTTCTCTCTCTCTCTCTCTCTCTCTCTCTCTCTCTCTCTCTCTCTCTCTCTCTCTCTCTCTCTTTCTCTTTCTCATCTGCTTCTGCTGCTCCACATGCACCCGAGACTAATGAACCTTAAGTGTGTGTGTCCTCTCTTCACGTACTCTCTCATACACACATACCATATGTTCTTAAAAAAAAAAAAAAAACTGTATTCAAGTAAATTCTCTTTTTCAGGTTGTCTGTCACTCTTTCTTGCCCTCTGGATCTAACACTGTTTCCTATGGACACCCAGCTCTGCAAGATGCAGTTAGAGAGCTGTGAGTCAAACAAGCACATACCCACACAAACTGGTACTCCTGGAATAGGACATAACATACAAATTATATTTTTATTTTAAGAGACGGAAATAAGGATGAGGTGACATGTTTATTTTAATGTTTTGTGTGTGTGTGTGTGTGTAGTTGGCTATACCACAAAGGATCTGGTGTTTATGTGGCAGTCGGGAGACCCTGTTCAGATGGATGAGATTGCTTTGCCACAGTTTGATGTAAAGCAAGAGGACATCGAGTATGGAAATTGCACAAAGTTCTACCCGGGAACAGGTATAGATTGATATATAAATATACACTTATATTTACATATATATTAAAGGAGGGCAACACAGAAAGAGGACATAGTGTTCAGGACAGCAACAGCTCAAGAATAGCACACACACACACACACACACATGCAAGTGAGAAAATGCTGACCTCATACCTCTTTTACACTCCTAATTCAAACTCAAATGAATCAATACCTCTGAGATGGGTAGCTTGGCAGAACCACCTCAGTATTAGAGTCTTACTGTAGCATTAAACACTTGGAATGATCACGCATTTCTTTTTTAATGAATCTTGTGCTTATGAAGTATCTTGTTAAATGGTAAATGTTCATGCCTGAGCACCTTCTGTTCTCTCATCAAGCTCTAAACACCTGATCCATTTCTGTGTGTGTGAGGACTGTATGTTCCCATCCACGTCCCTTTTTGTTCCCACAGCCTAGCTTTGATTAAAATAGCGTACTACCAAACAACCCATGCTAATTCTGCAGCAACTTTTAGTAATACATTATTAAAATCAAAAGCTTTATATGTTAATATTATTTAAGCTAGCATGAACTAACAATGGATCAAAAAGAACAAAAGACTGTAAGAAATTGGTCATCATTAATTAATGTTAGTAATGCATTAACTAACTTAAGGAACATTGTAAAGTTTCCCTTACATTTGACAGTTCTTTACATACTCTTTCTAGTGCTTATATCCAACAGTGTGCAATTATTTCATTCTGAACGTGTAGCTGGTCTTTTGCTGTATTCACAAATCTTAGATATAGCTACAGTATCTATGATGCTGCTGCATTCTGAGCCTGAGGCAGGCTGGCAGAGATGTTAGTGATAATGATAATGATACTGTTAATGTTGCTATAGACTGTGCACAGCATGTTTGCCATGTGATCTGTGTAGTTATGTTTCAGAGAGTCTTATGGTGGCCGAGAGAGCTCAACATGCTGCAACTTAAGAAAACGCATGCAAATAGAAAAAGCATGAGCAAATTAGGAAACTGGATCAGTTTGACAACACATGCACAGCAAATACTCATAATACAGAAATGCACTGCAAATGCTCACAATCATATGTGGTGCAAGTACTCACAGCACGACCTATACAGAAAGGCGCAATGCACAATGTGACCAAATACAGAAAAGCATAGCACAGACCACAATGAAAATGTGAAAAGGAAAAGGGGACCATTTCATTTGTCATAGTGGATTCTCTTTAGTGCTGTAAGTCTTTTAAAAGTCATAATATCTTCTATTTTAGGCATTACATAGCCTAACTTGTTCACTAGTGGATTCTCTATATTAAATAGGTGCTGTCAGATGAGAGTTCGAACAGCCGATAAAAACAGTCCATCAATTAACAACGTGTGAGGTAAAAAGCAGCAAACCATAGTTTACAGATAAAAAAGTCCTGTATCCATAATATATATATATATATATATATATATATAAATCATGAATCGGAATAATATGCACCTTTTACAAGTGAAAACAAGCATCAGTGGGTTTTGGAACAGGGAATGAACTTTTTCAGTGGAGGAAACATGGATTATGGAGAATTGGAAAATATATTTGCTTACATAATGTATGAATTTGTTTCTTATAAACAGCTTTTCACTTCACAAGATAATAACTGATGGACTGGTATCATGTTACTGGTTACTTGTGGATTATTGTGATGTTTTTCTCAGCAGTTTGAACTCTCGTTTCTTTCAGGGGACACATTGGTGTCTCGTTGTTCTCACATGATCATTTCAAATTAAAATTTCATATACATTTACCTAAATGTAGGGGGATAGTGTGTAGTCAGCAGCTCGTTACTGCAAAATAAATCCCTTCAGGGTGATAAAAAACAACTTATTTTGGAAACTGCTGACTACACGTTATCCCTCATTTTGCCACCCTCATAAACATACAAACATTTGTACCTTTAAAATAAAGTATATGTATATATAGTATTGGAGTGTATTTCTCCTGTGGGAATCTATTACATAATACTGTATTCACTTCTTATATAAGAGAACAGAACAGCATGAGCTTAACTTGCTAACATTACAGACACAGACAGCAGTACCTTCACATACTTTTATATAAAGGATCAATTATAGTCTCACCATAAACAGGAAGAAGTAGTAAGCCTATGGATGAGGCTTCGGGTTCGTTAGACACTATAGGGAAATAATGAGGAAAGTACAGCAGTAAACAGCGTGCAGTAAACGGTACGATTGTTTATACTAGACACCATTGTGTTGCTAATTAAGATAATACATTAAAATAACATGATAGGACACACCAATTTTTAGTATCAAGAAGCAGAATGAACTGTTTTGTACAGCTAATAATAACTGGACGCAGATGAGACCAGAAGCTATACAAATGGCAGCGCTCATTTTTGCTTCAGGAAAAAGGTGGATACATTGCCAAAAAAAAACACACATTTATGGCTGTATGCACAGTATGTTCATATGAGAATAATTATGTGCATGACATCTAAATATAGACATTAATGGATACATTTTTGCTCCACTTAATGTAGTTAAATCATTATTCATTGTTTTGTTTTTGTTGTACTTTATATAAGGTTTTTTGTTTAGTGCGTCACACTGATTTCACAGTGACCTCAGAAGAGTTCTCTTATGGAATCTGCCAACACGCACACACACACACACACTCATAGAGATACATGAGCACTGGACTAAGTATGTGTACCGTGAGCATATGTTAGTGATAAAGTAGTTTGGATAGATGGGTGTTTCTTCAATTATGGGCAAATTTTGGCCACGAAGCACATTTTCCAAACTCACTATTTTATTTTGTCTAAAATAACAAATGTCATTTCCACCACATTCACACAGAATTATGTATTTTGCTTGATAACATTGGTGGAAATGACAATGATGGAAACAATTTTGGAATAATATGGAAGACTCCTATGTCTTACTAAGGCTAATTTCATTCCAGGATTTAAAGTATTCCTAAAAACACAGATTTAAACTGGAATGTTTTGACTAAATTATATCTTAATGGGAAATGACGTACAATAAAAAAACATGATGACATTTACAATATCTTGAATTTTCTTAACACTTTGTTGTAAATTGTGTTCAAATGATTAAATAGTTTACACAAAAAGCATTTAAATGGTTTGCTAATATCACTCTTTGTTAATGTAATATTTTTAGACAATTTTAAGATTTAGGGTAAAACAATAAAACCCCTATACTGTACATTAAAAGCATTTTGTAGGAACATAAATGAAGATATTCCACAATGCTTCTAAGACCTTTATATAATTTGAGTGCCTTCTCTCTTGTTCCCTCTAGGATATTATACTTGTGTGGAAGTCATCTTCACTCTCAGGAGGCAGGTGGGCTTTTATATGATGGGTGTTTATGCTCCCACCCTTCTGATTGTGGTCCTATCATGGCTATCCTTCTGGATCAACCCAGACGCCAGTGCAGCTCGAGTCCCCTTAGGTGAGTCAGCCTTCAAATGAAGCTGTCGGTTAAAACAAAAGAACACCACGTACAGTAGCAAGCTGTTATTGGAATTGCAGTGTTGTGTTTGATGACCCTTATCAGAGTTGCTACACCTCAGTCTTTCTTTTTTTGTTCATATAATGATTTAATAAGTAAGTGCTTGTAATTTATGTGACAAAGATGTTACACTTTCGTAATAGCAATTTCTAACTTCTTCTAATTTCTTCTTTGAAAACATAAAAAAAAAGTTCAGTGTTCAAAAATACAGCAAAAAAGTAATATTGTTAAATCGTATTGCAATTTAAAACACATATTTCCTTATATTTTAAAATTATTAAAATATTTTAACTTATTTCTTTGATGGCAAATCTAAAAACCATACAGAAACCACACTATACTAATATGCTGATTTGGTGCTCAAGAAACATTTCTTTTTATTATGATTTTTGAAAATAGTTGTGCTGCATAATATTTTATGGTCAAAACCGTGATGTTTTTCAGGATTCTCTCCTAAATAAAAAGTCCAAAAGAAGATTTATTTGAAACGATATTTTTAAAAGTTACTTTTTAGTAATTTAACACATCCTTGCAGAATATGTACATTTTAATATTAATTTCTTTAAAATAAATATTGCTAAATGTTTATATTGGTAATGTATAACAGTTTCTAATAAATGACAACTAATAGCTTATTATAGACACAATAATAACATGTGTTCAGAATAAAAAAAGCTAAATAAATAATAACAATAATATTAATACAAATTTTACAGATTAGTGTCTGAGGCCCTAGATGTATATCCTATAGCCACCTCTGGCTTTCAGCATCAACTAGCAACTTCTGAAGGAGCAATATAAAAAATAAAAAAAACAGCGAGTTACGCACCTTTATAAAATCCTTTCTATAAATTCTTATGTAATTTTAATTTAAAATGGCTAGAATATAATGTACTGAAATTAAAATCTGTCCTATTTTTGATGAAGCCTTTGATAATTATTTAAACATTATTTGTATTTTTTTGGATATTATTATTCATAAACATTTCTAAATGAAATATATATGAAACATCTGGACGCATAAAAGTGTAAAAATATTAAAAAGAAAGATATCTTTCCACTCACACTGGGAAATTCATCCGTCCATCATTCCCATGATTACCCAAAATTCAACCCGTTTTTCCTCTCTCATCTCTTCATATTCCTCCTCTCATAGGCTCCACCTCTCCTTCATTCCTTTCTCTCATTTGTTCATCTGTCCATTCAAGGGATGGCTGTTACTCCCAGGTCAGTTTTAACATTAAAGCGTCATAGTTGATTTTATATCTTGTGGTAAAGTGAGAAGAAACAAGGATCAGGGCACAGTACAGTGATTAATGAAGTTGCAGTATGCAACTCCATGAGGAAATCTTCTTTCTTTCTTCCTTTCTGTCTCTCTTTAGGTATTCTGTCTGTTCTGTCACTGTCATCCGAGTCTATGTCTCTAGCATCTGAGCTTCCTAAGGTCTCCTATGTGAAAGCCATTGATATCTGGATGATTGCCTGTTTGCTGTATGGTTTTGCCTCTCTTGTGGAGTATGCTGTGGTTCAGGTGTGTATGCACATGTCTGCTGTTGTCTTGTATTGAAGCATTTACATTTCCTTGACTCAGGACATTGCAGAACTGCAATGCTTCAGCACTCTGTACAGGTGTTTCACACTTACTTAAAATACACATTTCCTAATCTCAGTTTATTTTTCTACTAACAATATCAAAAGTGGAAAAGCACACAACATAATTCAGTTATTTTTGTCATTTTCCTTTCCAATATAAACATTTTCACCACAGAGCACATTTAGCTTTACTTTTATTTTTTTGTGTGCATAATTTGCAGCTTTGCATTAATAATAATAAAATAAAAAATATTAATAAACACAAAGCCACAAAAAGAAATATATAGTTCTTGAAACCGTGGGCTTTTATCAGACAGCTTGCCACAGTTTGTACATATCTGCTTATGTAGCAGAAAACTGATGTTTTCTCACTCGAGCTTGGCAGCAGACACAGCATCTTGTTCCCTACTCCGAACATGGTTCATGCATTTATAGCTATTCCTTAAATAGGAGGAGAAAAGGCTGACACGGAAACACACTCTTTCTGAGAGGAGAAAATAGATCTGTAATGAATGACTTAAAAATGAAAACAGAATGTCTCAAGTTCCTTGCGTAACCTCTGTTCTCTGAGTAGCTGTAATGCAACAGGAATGCCCTCTGGGTGTGCTGATTGTCTGAAGCCCGTATAGAATCACAGCAATTCATTGGCGGTGCAAGGAGCTTGGCAACAGATGCAGCATCTTGTTCCCTACTCAAGAGAACATGGGTTACTCAAGTTACCCTGAGACAATATCTTTCATAGGTTCACTCGATGCTGCGTAAATATGAGGCAATGAGAATAATATACCAAACACACCAAGCTAAAGCATTGCCGTATCTGGCCTGATGATGAACCAGAACCAGTATCCATGGCTGGTTCAAGTGGACAAGACCCGGGAACATGGAGCTATGTAAAGATCTATATTATAGAACTTGATAAAAGTGTGCAGAGAGGACCATCCTGTTGCTACAAAAATACTTTTTTGACCGAAGAGAGAATTTTTAATTTATCAACGCATTTTTCTAAAAGAGACAAAAATCCAAAGAAAAAAAAAAAAGCCTGCGACAAGTGCTCAGAGAAACATGATGGCCTAGCCTGAAGCACACCAAGCACATGCTTAGGCTTAAAAATCTGAGTAGGAGCCAGACAGGCATGCATCTGAACAGACTCCAATTGAACCCCCGGAAAAAGAAAGAGAGGGGGTAAGAACACCCTTTTTGGAGTTTATTCTTAGGCTAAGAAATGTGGTGAAGGTGAACGTTTCTGTGGTAACTCACTAAATTCCTGGAGTGGGCTAAAATGAGTCAACCATAGTATACGGATGCTCTGGAGTCTCAAATGGACCAGAGCAGACTCCATGCACTTTGTGAATGCCCTTGGTGCTAAGGCCAGACTAAAGGTGAACCCGAGGAACTTGCGTTGTTGCCGAACGACCTAAATAGGGAAACTTCATAGTCCTTCAGGTTGATGGTGACAAGCCAGTCTCCTGTACAAAGCAGCGCCGGAACTGAAGTGTGTGACTGAACTGAAACGTGTGGAGATACCCCCCGTAAATACTTCTATTCATTAAATAATTGTGATAAAAGAAGCAGAGTGTTGCAGTCTAGAGGACATACCTGTGTCTGCTGAGATGGTCTGGAGGGGATAACATCATCCACCAAGAATTAGAGCTCCTGTCGTGAGAAAGCCCACATGAACCGATGTGAGGGCCTGATCTGTGACTGGTACAGGGTCTGTTGGCTCTGGGAGCGAACCGTACGTGTCTCCTACCACGTGAACAGCATTTGAGGAAAGGCTCCGTCATCGCAGTTGTGGAAGTAAAAATTAAGAAATATAAACGAAAAGTCTAATCTAAATATCAGGCCAGAAAAATTGCAACGAAAGGGTTAAAATGGCCTTTTCATGAAGGCAGAGAAATATGAGCAGATGGCGCATTCACAAGTATAAGGATAGCGACCAATGAATTGGCGTGAATCTATACGGGCTTTAAAGAGGTCATACAAAGCCAATTTTCCACAAGCTAATATGACTCTTTAGGGTCTTAATGGGAAGTTTGTAATATAGTTTGTTTTACATTTCTCAAAGTGTAAAAAACACAAATTTTAGCCTGTCAAAAACAGCTCTTTTGAAAGCTATCTGTTCTGTGTACTTCCTCTTTAAATCTTTACGAGCTCCGCTGAGCCCGACCCTCTTTTCCGAGACATCTCGCAGGATCTTTTTTTTGCCGTATTCATAGTGAAACTTCCTAATTTGCACTTTATTAGGAAAGGCGATTTGCAAAGATTCATTAAAAGACACCAGTTCAGTCTGTGTGACACGCTGCTGTCAATCAGCTATTGTGGGAGTGGCCTCTGTCAGTGTGACGCCACACCAACATGCGTTTGAGAATAGCTTGATTTCAGAAGAGGCAAATTATTTTTATTATATTAAAAGAAAACTACTGGTGGATCTTTATCATTGTAGGGTGGTTGTGTACACACACTCCCAACACACATTTCAGTTCAAACAGCTTGTAAAAGTGCATGCTGCACTGGATGACCCCTTTAAACAATCGGCACACCCTGAGGGCGTTCCCATTACATTTTAAAGAGAACAGAAACAACTACAAAAATGCCTTACTAAGGAACAATCAACTGCTCCTGAGCTAAAACAGATATGCAGTTCCTGTGGTTACATTGTCCATCAATCCTGAAAAACTGGGGTAAGAGCTCTGGGAGCACGGAGCCATATAACGCTGCAACTTACATTCTGCAATTGCAGAATAATGTATTTTTAATTTTGTGCTGAAAACACAGAAATATGAAAAGTGTATAAAAATGACCTGAAGTGATTTTGTGTATGAATCAATATTACATTTTCATATAAGAATTCTCTCAGGGAAAAATCAACAAAGCAGTAATGTTTATTTATCTTTTTCCAGTAGAGATGTTTGTGTTATAACACAGAAAAGTAGAGGATTTCTACTGTATATACATTAGGCTTAAAATTATATCAAACTGGACATTTTATTTGAATGTACAATATAAGTTATTGAGATGAACATAAAAAAGTATATGAATCTCGTTGCACTAGATACCAAGTGGTATCTGGATCTGAACTTTTTTTTTTAATATTTACTTTTCACAATATTAAGTTTTCCCCAGGTTTAAACTGGTGCAATTACATAAAGACATACTGCAATGCCGCTTCATTTGACTTTTTATGTAGCTGTATTCATACAAAATGTGTGGCATATTGCAAACGCATTTGACCAGTGGAAGATGGGGGAGTGCTATGTCTCTTTATTCAGGTTGTAAAACATGATGCCTGACATAAGGGCCTTGCTTCAAAGAACGGCACAATATTTGTAGATTTGGAATCATGTAACATCTTACTATTCATATTGTTAGTCATAAGGGAGCGTTTGCATTGTATGAATTTGCTCTGTCTGTGTGCTGTGTCCCAGGTGATGCTGAACAGTCCCAAGCGCATTGAGGCAGAGAAGGTAAAGATGGCTCAAAAAGAAAAAGCAAGAGAAAAAGAGAACAAGACACCAGCTAAAACTAACAGTGCCAATGGCACTGGTGGGACACCTATACATGTCAGCACACTACAGGTCAGTGTGTGTATGCACGTGTATTCCTTTAAGTAAGATGAATGTGTGCATGTGTTTGTGCTGTCTTTACAAAGTGTTTATTCATATTTACTTGTATGTGTGTGACTGTTCTCTCTGTAGGATGTGTGTATGTGTGTGTGTGTCTTCTCTTTATGTAAGATGAATGTGTGTGTGTTAATGGGTACATGGGGAGATGAAATGGCTGTAATTGAGTCTACTGCTCTGAGCGCGCTCAGTGGGACAAGGGTGCAGAGAAGAGCAGAGGATTCTGGGGGACTGAGAGTAATGTGACCCGACAGCACTGAGTCCTGAAGCTATGACAGAGCAGCACAGGGGTTCACAAGTGTGTGTGCACTCGCATGTGTGTATGTGTGAGGAGGAGAGGTCATATTACAAACAATATTTAAGAGAAATGTCTTGTGAGGGTGACTGCATTGGATTCCAAGGAGATTGACGTTCATGAGAAACTGGTCAACTTTTGGGCTCCAAGCATATATTTATAAGCTGGCAACTTAAGATGAACACTTAATGCCAATTAAGAAAGATAGATATTTGATTGTTTTTTGGGTGGTTTATGTTTGTGTAGGTTGTGGAAACCCGCTGTAAGAAGGTGTGTACTTCAAAATCTGATCTGCGCTCGAATGATTTCAGTATTGTCGGATCTCTCCCACGAGATTTCGAACTATCAAACTTCGACTGTTACGGCAAGCCCATTGAGGTCACAGATGCTGCCGGGAAATCACAGAACAAGAACAACAAGAAGCCCCCACCTCCGAAACCCGTCATCCCGTCTGCTGCTAAACAGATTGATCTCTATGCTCGAGCTCTGTTCCCTTTCACCTTCCTTTTCTTCAATGTTATTTACTGGTCTGTCTACCTGTGACCATGACCGAGTGTGTGTGTTTGTGTGTGTGTGTGCTTTTATGTTGATGAGAGTGATAATCAAGCATGAGCAAAGTGTTGAAATGTTTATCATTTTCATTCTTTAATGTCTGTTATTTTGGTCTGCCGGTTAAATAGTCCTGCTTATTTGTGTCTCTCCTTATAAGTCGCTTTTTGAAATGTGAAGCTTTAATACGAGCAAACTTTGCAGCATGACTTTACAGTGTGTTCAGCCACGTTTGGCCAAAGTGCTAGATAGTGACTCTCTCCATGATGTTCCATGCCAAATCATCCATAAATGTCTTTTGTTTATAAACTCAGGCAAAAAAAAATTGCTTATGGCAAGAAAGACTGTATCAGATCTTATCACAGACAGCATGCAGTATTCATGACAGATTTATTCCATATGAGTCTGTAATAACAAGGGATTTAACTGCTGTTATTGAGCCATACAATAAAGATCCTTCATCAGCTACATTCTGGCGTCTATTATTTTGGATGATCAGATATTTACTGTTGACATTTTGCTCAGTAGTTTGTTGTAACACTAAACATCTCTTTTTTTCTCAGGAATCTTAATGTAAAAACAAACATTTAGACTTTTCTGGAATATTTTTAGTCAAAACCTTTTATTGACATGCTTTAATGCATTGCTTAATACTTAAACTGTATCCAAATGCCATTATAATTCCATACTGATTTACAACTTATCTTTTTTGCAATGTATATATTTCACATTAACTTTCTTGTATCTTAAATTCCTGCATACATTTAGCTGCTAGGCTGCGCTTATTCTTATTAATGTGTGCAGCCACCTGAAAACAAGACACATGGTCAGTGCCATGACAACGGCTCTGTACTAGCATTTCATTTTGTGCAGAAAAAAAAGTCGTTAAATACATACAGTAAGAAATGCTATATTATGCTTATAGGACTGGAATTTGGGGGTTCTATAATGTTAAAATTGACCTAGTAATTAATATGCTAAATATGTTTGTTGTCGACCTCTTTGACAAATATAATATGTACTTTGCAAAATATAGACATGTGTTTGCTTTGCAGGAAAATGAATTGGATGTTATAACAACATGCAGTAAACAGAAAAACTGTTTGCATTACAAACCAATGTGCTCCTAATCAAGACAATACATTATAGTAAGCCACCCAATTTGTAATATCAAGCAGCAAAACAAGCTGTTTTGTAGAGCTAAAAACAGTTAAACATGCATGAGATGCCAGCCAGACCCATAAAATGTACAAATTTTGCAGCGCCCGCTGAGTTGTTTTTTTTTTTTTTGCAAAAGGCTACCGTAGTATGATGTTAACACTTAAGTTTTTGCTATCATCTTTCAACCACAAGCTCATATATTTACGCAGCATATCATTAGCATAATACTATAATGCTCTTGTATAAAAAAGTGCCCCTTGCTATGCAAAACTAGAGGTAGCTAACATGAGTACAATTTTGTTAACATGAATTTAACATGATTAGCATGTTCCTAATATAATGCTAGCACGGTTTTAACAAGACTCTAACATGATTAGTGATAACGTTTAACATTTCAGTCTATGTATGTATAAATTGCAGCCTATAGCATATTAAAGGACTAAGCTTTTGTATTATAGTGTTCCTAGAAATCTAACTCTCTGCAAAGTTCATCTCCAACCCTGATCAATCAAAACTGAATTTACATTCTTCAGGGGCCAGTTGTTTGGATTTTGGCCCTCGGATTGGATCAAATCTTGAAAATGTGTTGTTCAAAAGAAAAAAGTATTCTGCATTCAGATCACAAAATCTAATCTGCATTAAATCCTCAGTTTGTGTTGTTTAAAATGTTGTACAAAGATTATAATCATTTTGATAAAAAGAAAATGAATTATTTGGATCCCAGCAGAGGGTAGAGTTCAGGAACAAAAGTGTAATAAAACTACAATATCTGTATATCCCCAAACATTTGTTGCTATCAAATAAAAATATTATATTTAATGACATTTTTTAATCACTGACATTGGTAATCATTAGAGCTGGACCAGTAACAATGCATTGGCATCCACCCATCTCATGTTTCCCTCTCACCATATCCCTTTAGGGGCTTCTGTAGGGAATAAAGTAATCGACGATCAGGGTGATCCGATCCAATTCTGCTTTGAAAAAGAGGCACAAAATGGGTTCCCTGATCCTGGATAACAATCAAGGGAACCACAATTCTGATCCAGAATAAACGTTTTGAAATGACCCCAGGAGCACATGTTAATACAGACTGTTATGTTTGATCAGGGTTGGAACTGAACACTGGATTTAGGTAGATCTAGAACAGGATTGGGCACTGATGTAACTGGTTTCACCATATGTAGGGTCAGACTTCCACAGCACTTCACTGCTCTCTGCTGGTCATCCTGGGAACTACTTAGACGCGTTCAGATTTTAAAAAGCCAGATTTATTGGTCTCCTTCAATATTTAAACATATTCTTGTGTTGTTTTGAGAAATGATTGGATTTCTTATAAATTGTTGTATACTAATACTGTACAGTTCTCATGGCTTAAAATCTATGCACATTCTTGTGAAATGATGCCTTCTGTGATCTAAATTACAGTTACAAAAAATTATTTTCACTTTTGCTAGAAAAGTAGGTAAATTAAAATGCTTTCAATGCGCAAAGAGATCCAATATCAAATTCTGGCTAATTTCTCTAACTGAGATCTGCAAATATTTGGCCATCTGAGATGTAGATTGACACAGATTTTCACTTAACATTAATCGAGACAGCAGTGCTGTTTCCTTGTGAACTGTTGATTTTTGTTTGTTTGTTTGTTTCCCAGCTATTTAAACTCATTTTGATGACACTCATTCACACAGAAGATCCATTTGCGAGATGCAATGCTAAATGTCTGTTCAGGAGGAGAAACACACTCATCTACATATAGTCTGATGGGTAAGTTTTAATTTTGAGGTGAACTTGCCCTGCTGAAAAAAACAATAGAACCTTAACCAAAACACAAAAGAAAATGTAATGGATTCATTGGTTATAATGGGAATTGAATTGGTTTTAATGGAAACTATAATGATGTCTACTGGTATGTGATGGATTCTATTGGTGGGACGTTAAATCCTGTTGGAAAAATGCCCAAAACAGACTACAAAATGAATTCTGTAATGTTTGTTTCTGATGGTTTCTATTGGGTGCAGCTTGATCCATCTCTTTATCCACCTGGTCTGTAAAAGGAGCCCATTCTAGACAGTATTATAAGTCATGTATGTATGTTATAGATTAGTCAAGGGAAACGTGGTTAAGCTGTTCGTTATGTGTTATATTTCAGACGACGGGGAGCCCAAACCTATTGGATTGCAGGAGAACATCTGTCACACTCAGCCTATAGAGGAAACACACTAGGCGTTTTCTAATTCAGTAAATTCATAACCAAAAGAAATCACGCGACATATATTACGCTTTGTAATCCCATTCCCCAAAGCAGCTGAGCCAATGTCCCAGCGCGAGCGCGCGCTTGTCGCCATGCGCGTTCAAAACAAGAGCAGCTTCGACTTCGCTCGGCTTTTTTCGTCTTCATCAGTATTCTTACCGTGTCCTCTGAGTTGAAACGATTCTCAGGGACGGAGCCGCAAAGGAGGAGGGCAAGACTCCCGCATCATCGCGCCCGCTCTTTCCCTCTTCAGCACCGCGGTCTATCAAGAGCCTCTGCGTTTGAACTGTGGTCCATTTTAACATGTGTCGACTCTATATTTTGCCCGCTGTTTTGTGAACAGTGCGCGTTTGGTGGATGTGGTCGCGTGGATAAGCAGAAGACGATGATTTTGTCGGGTCTCCTCTTCCCCGCGTTATGGGGACTGGCGCTCGGCGGATCTCCAAGCGTCCAAATCGGTGAGCGCACTTCACCTGTCTACGCCTTTAGATCCCGGGCATCTCGACTTAATACGTCTGACAACCGAAATGATAAATGATAAACGTCTTCTTTATGTGCCATGTGATATTTTCGTGTAAAACTATAAAATATGCCTATTTTTAGAAGCATGAGACGTGATTCGTTTTATGATTTAATTATGAATCAATTAAATGTGTTCTTTTCTCAGGTGGCCTGTTCCCCAGAGGAGCAGATCAAGAGTACAGCGCGTTTCGGATCGGAATGGTTCAGTTCGGCACGGCCGAGTTCCGCCTCACTCCTCACATTGATAACCTGGAGGTGGCTAACAGCTTCGCCATAACAAATTGCTGTAAGTCAACATGGAGTTTTTATCACTTGAACTGTATTTCCCCGTGAATTCCGTTCTGTGTGTTGATATGAATTAGCTCACCGACGCACAGGTGTGATCATAAGGCAGCTAGTTTCCCTCCCTATATTATTCATTCATCCTCCAGTCATGCCTTATTAAATATTACAGGAGCCTTTATGGCAGCTCCTATGCGTTATTCGTATTCGAGTTAACACAGAATAGCTATCGCCTTAATACATGTGTTCTATTATTAACGCTGGCGTGTTATCCACTCGTTTACGCAACGCTTAAAAGGACCGGGGGCTGGTTGTTGGCAAACAATCGGTTTATCATTCGAGTACTTTGGTTCCAATCAGTCTGATCTGTGTCACATTTTGGTTCTGGCGGTCTAAATGTGCAAACTATGCGAGAAGATAGTGGTTATATAAACCAGTTTTTGGGGGATGTGATAATTGGCATTCGCGGGAGCAGCATGATGATGGTTTCCACAGTAACGGAGGAGGAAAGGAGATGGCCCCGTTTTCCCAGCATCTGGCATCTGCACAATTAAATGCCAAAAGAAACAGCAGGTTGCCTCCCTCTAAGTATCTAAGAGCCTTTTGTCGTTGTCGACTGTTTTACGATCGAATTTCTTTATTTTATTCTGCGATGTTTATAATTTAAGGGTTTATGACAAGCGAGGCACGAGGGCGTAAAAATGGACCTCGCGCGCGTCCCTCCCCCACGCATCTTACATCTGAGGCATGCATGAAGACCAGCACTGAGGATGAAACGCTTTACGATTCAAAAATGCGATTAATTATTAGTACTTGTAGTCACTATAATGGGTTTGAAGTTTATTCGAAATTGCTGGCCTTAAACTACATTCAGACTCGTTCAATCCAGTCAGTTCTGTTCGACGGGTTCACAGAACCGGCCTGAAAGATTCATTCACGATTCGGACTGAATCGGTCCGAGCAGTTCCGAATCAACAACTCATTGATTCACTGAACTGAGAACGGTCCAACATGTCTGATTCGTTATTAGCAAATGAGAACCGGTGAGTGAACTGATACCGAGTGTATTTGATGGGATGAAAAGTTACTTATTTGTCCGATTTCGAATTGCAAGAATTTTATGAATAAATGTCTTGAATATTTTATAGTATAGGTAATAATGTAAATGCTATTTATATGCAGTTGAATCATGTTTGCAACAGGCTGAATTTGGGTAGAATGTAGTATACATCAATATAGTATGTGCAAAATACATACAATCCAAAATGTTTTAGAGCATTTATCATGTCACATCAAAATACTTCTGTGATGGTTCTCATACCGAGTCACAGAAATGAGCCAGATCGTCTATTACTATGTAGACAAATTCATTTATTTTAAATATAAATGTATAAAATGCAACTATGTTGTTATGAGCTGAATTATGCTTGCAACACTAAATTAAAAAAAAGTCAAAAAGCAATATGTATGTGCTACATATTATTATTAAATATGAAAATATTTATGTGCATTTATAATATGTCATGTCGGAATGTCAGAAACTATGCTATGATGTCAAAGTGCAAATGAATAATTGAGTGTTTTTAAACTGCGCTGAAACAAACTGTTCACAAGAAATTATTCATAGAAGCTAGTCAAATCTCCAGTCACTGCTCCTTTTAGTAGAATCTAAAGCATTGATAATATTGCATTGCATATCTGTAGGTATGTTCAATTTTGTTTTGTTTAACAATTGTATATTTTAAGCAATAATTTCTAAAAAGAAATCTATGCAAATGCCACGACGGTTTTATGATTTTACACTAGCAGCAAACACATTGCTTGAATGATGTCCCTGAAGAGGCGCGCAAACCTGAATGGGCCGCTGAGACACCTGGCTTGGCCTCGTTAGTTTTCACCCATCCGTTAACCGGAATGAGTCGTCTCTGGGTGTGCATGGCTCCCTTTGATGTCAAACACTGATGCTTTGCGATGTGAGCTTCACTGCGACAAGTCTGTGTTTTAACAGCCTGAGCTGCCGCTGATTCATGCGAATGGCCTGCCCACCCCCACATTCCCATCCCACAGATACATTGAACTGAAAATCACAATGGTGTTTCAGGGTACCCATACATAATATTTTGAATAATGATTGGCCATTTTAATGTGTGGAGATGTGTGGAATGGGGGCCTGTGCTTACTGCTTTTCATGTGCAAATATAGAACACATGTATTCACTGCACTTGAAAGATGAGTGGGCCAATTATTTTGTGTTGCTCTATGCAAACATGCCTAGACCTACATAATGTTGTATGTTTAATGCACACAAGGGATTTCCTTTGCTGTTGAATTTGCTCAACAGGGGTGTTTCCTTCGAGAAGGCATGGGAGGCAGTGCCTCTTTAAAAATAGGGAAAGTAGTGCAAAAATAAAGCAAATTTCATATTTAGACATAAAAAAGTGACACTGTCCAAAAGCAACTCTAGCGTGTAAAGCTACACTGGGAGACTCTCTTGGCATTTTTAACAAACCCCTTAAAGCTTGTGGTGGGTAATTGAGAGTGAACTGGGGAAAGTCACGTGAGATGAGGCATCGAGCCATGATTGGCTATGATTATAGATATAATTGGATAAGTTATTATTTGGTTCATGTGATAAATCTCACCCCTGGTTTTCACACACGTTTTTCGCGAGCAATAAGCTTGATGAATTTAAAGGTACAGTACATCTCAGTGTCTGTGACCGCTGTTTACCCAGCTTTGATGATCTGAATAAAAGTTGA
This sequence comes from Enteromius trimaculatus, assembly GCA_032361065.1. Taxonomy (NCBI): domain Eukaryota; kingdom Metazoa; phylum Chordata; class Actinopteri; order Cypriniformes; family Cyprinidae; genus Enteromius; species Enteromius trimaculatus. The sequence continues at coordinate 710,617 of JAUMHP010000040.1, read as the reverse complement.
CTAAAAAGACCAGACAGTTCACCAGTTAAATATTTTGTTTAAATTTTTATTTTTGAGTTACTATTTTGTAATGAATGAGAAATGCTTAAAACCACTAACCTGCTAAATAATTATAATAATTAGAACATTAATTACATTGCTAATGTAAAAATACAAAATCCAATTACAGCAT
>JAUMHP010000040.1:682218-709911 GCA_032361065.1 Enteromius trimaculatus | reverse complement strand
AGGGCATGTTCCATGAAGATATTTTGTTAATGTCCGACTACTATAAATATATCAAAACTTTATTTTTGATTAGTGATATGCATTGTAAAGAACCTTATAGACGATTTTTTGGCACCCACAGATTCCAGATTTTCAAATAGTTTTATCTCAAGCAAATATTGTACTACCCCAACAAACCATGTCAATGCTTATTTATTCAGCTTTCATATGATGAATAAATCTCAATTTTAAAAACTGACCCTTATGGTTTTGTGTGATAACATGAAGTTTAACTAGGACATGCAATTACATTAGATTTATAAGCAAACCGTATGTGAAAATGTTACCTCCTCATTCCAGAACACGCTGCATGCCAGTGATGAAGATATGTTCATGGCGTTGAGCTCGGTTTTTCTGTGAATGATATATAAAGCATTAAGAATTATCTGCCAAAAAAGCCAAGTGTTTAGAAAGTTTATAGTCTGCCATAGTAAAAAAAACAAATTTATGCTGTAACATACTAACGCTGTTATCCCTTGCTTGGAGCCTTGAGGTGGCTGAAGTGACTCATCAGAGACCCATCCGAGTCTATTGAGCGATACTATGTGTCCTTGAAAGGTTTCAGCATTGTTGTGGCTGTTACATGTTGTATCAGAACAGTTATGTTCTGATATTTGCTTATTACTTGATGATATTAGAGTTTGTGTTACTGGAACCGTCAGCTTTTCTTCAATAGTCAGATTGAATAACACATTAATGTTAACACTGAGCATACTATGCCTCCAGCTTGCCGCCAGTTATGAGATGCTATCACCATACAACAACAACCCATTGTGACGCACCAACTGTTGGAACACACACCACAGCTTTGTGGATTTCTTGATTCTTGGTTGGTTTATTGCAGCATTTAGTTGATCAGGTTTTTTTGTTCAATGACAAATCTGACTGTCATAACAGGCAACTAAATCAATTTCCTGTCATATTATAACAATTCAATATTTCAAGGTTGTGTATATATAAACAGAATAATGTACAATCAGACAGCTAACTGTATGTATGATTGTGAAGCGGGGGAAAGGGGACATTAATTACAGGATTTTGTGAAGAGATATAATGTTACAGAATATTTCAGTTTTCTGTTTATTTAAAAATTATGAACAAATTATTTCTGTATGCGTAATAATTCTGGAAGCACATGCAGCCCAATTATGTTCAATACTGATAATTATAAGAAATATTTAATGAGCCCCAATTTAGCATCTAAGAGTAACGGCTGATTAAAATTCAGCTTTTTCATGACAGCAATACTTAAATGTAAAAATATATTAAAATCTGATATGATAATATTAGTATTTACAGTTTTACTGTGATCAGAAACAGCATTGGTGAATATAAGAGACTTTCAAAAGCTCATCCCAAACGTTTTTGAATTTTGAATTTTCCCAGTCCAGTTTTCCCATTTAAATTATTATCTTCTTTTTTCTTTCTTTTTCTTTAATTATTGATGTCACAGAACTCCAAATATAATGTTAAGTAGAGCAATGTATATTGCGAAAATAATTATTTTAATCATTTTATGAATAAAATTAATAAAAATAAATTATAACAAATTTATTATTAACGCTATTTAGTATTTTTTATCTATTTAATTTACATTGCATCTTTACAGTAATATATATATAAAAAGTTTCTACTGGCACATACATATTGTGATCAGCATTAATAAAGTGATCTCTGTCACTTCTGTTAAGTCTAAATCTGTCTGTCTCACACACACAACCACCAGCATGTTGAAGGCAGTATGATGATGTGTTATATGTGTGTGTGTGCTATATTAAAGATATTCACATCAGCGCATCCAGAAGGGGGTGTGGAGGATTTAGTGCTGAAGACAGGATGAAAAACGAGTGACTGAGCATTTTCTCTCCTTTACTGACAGTCCCTCAATCCCAACAATCTGCAATCACCTTGAGGAACAGAAAGAGAGATGGAGGAGGGGGGGGGGGGGGTTCAAGTAAAGCAGGGGTTTATTTAAAGGCATTAGTTAATCAGGAGAACACAGTCGACAGTTGAATGAGGAATGTGTATGCAATGTGATGATTTGGTGCTCTGCAGGGGAAAAGGGCTGTTTTAAAGTCATTAATGTATGCCTGCGAGGATAACCTGATCATTACAGAGGAAACATGTTTTTGAAGGTTAAAGATGATTGCGTGTCGTCAGAACCAGGACGAGGCCATCAATCAGTCAAAAGTGAGATGATAAGAAAGAAGTGGGGGATATAGCATGTTGCTATTAGGAGGTGAGCTTGTTATTAAGGGGTGTCCCAACTTGGCGCATTAACATATAACTCTCACACGCTTGTATTGCTACATTGTAATGAATGATCGTGTTTTGGTTAGCATCCATCAAAAAAAGGATAAGAGTCAGAATAAATATTGCTATTTGTATTTCTGGGTTATCTGGGGGAAAAGGCATTACAACATTTCTTCATTAGATTTCAAGCTAAAATATGTCTATTTAATCAATATCACATAAACAAGAGTGTCTAGTCACTTTTTCATGCATACAGTAGCATTTATACTATATAGATTGTCTCAAAATAGCTACGTACAGTAGTTATAAAATTAAAGTATAAGAGTATAGAGTATAAGTTCTTCAAGTATGAATGAAATACATTTTTGGCTGTAAAGCAGAAAAGCATTTCATAATTTAATGAAGCAGCCCTAAAAAGATATACTGTAGTGTCATTATTCAGCTCAAGTTAGTTCATTGTTAAATTTAGTTAACAGCAATGTTTACTACTAAAACTTTTCAACTTACTCTTTTTTGGTACAATTTAATTTATCTCATTCCTACATTGTAGTGTGCGTTTATGTGCAATGTTCATGAAATATTTACTCTGAACTTATGAAAAGAGATTTTAAAGCTTTAACAAAATGTATATTCTTTCATTAAGTCTCAATAACATCTGCATATTCAGATTATAAATGAAAATCAATGCCTAATGCAAATGTGGGTGCATCTCTCTCATCCAAGGTCAAATGCAAAAACATCCATGATTTCTGATTACCACTGATTGACGGATAGGCTGTCTTGTCAATTGACTTTAATGTCTATGCCAATAACAGCTGACAGATCCAATTAGTTGACAGAGTTAACCCTCTTCTCATCAATTAAAATCTATGAAACTACAACCAAAAAATTTTCTTTTGTGTATTACAACCAATGCTATATACACTGAAGAATGGTTCAGTAACGGAATAGTGCTAGGTTAGGGTTAGAGGCAACTGGTTGGAAAACAGTTCACAGACATTTTATGAAGAATACCAAGTGCATGCTGAGAGTGTGTAGATTGATGTTTGAACTCCAACAAACAAAATTAATATGGCTTTGAAAGTTTTTTATTTTGTCTTTTCCTTTTTAAAAAAAAACAAAAGGGCTGGAATAAAGGATTCAGGATTATATATATCTGTTATTATATGTGTGGAGAACCATTAAAAAGCTACTTTTTTAAGAGTGTAGAACAAGAATGCATTTGTTTGAAATATTTGTAGTTATAACATATCCTTTAAATGATTATACTGGAAGAAAATGCTGGAAGATCATTGTTTTCTGGTCACGATTCCCAGTATGACTATGGCATACAAATTGCCACACTGAAATTCCCTACTGTACTGACAACACGTTTTGACAGCTAGAGCAATTGACACACAAATGAATCCCTGGTGCATGTATATGTGCGGCCCCATTCACACATGGGCATATCCCATAAGCCCTGATGTGTGGCAGTGCCAGCTCAGACAGCAGTAGGCTCTCTCTACTGTTCTGTGTGACTGCTGATCAAAGTCTCATATTTAGCTTTCTGACTGCATGCAGACTGTCTGCAGATCACTCTGTGTGAGCACAAGTTGCAGCTGGATTATGAATATGTTTCATAGTTTGACAAGCACACATATTCACATGGAATTAAATACGCAAAGTTGAATATTAGGGGTGTAGTGGTACACATATTTGTATCAAAATGTTTTGTTATGGTATGCATGTGCACTGAGCAAATCATTATATATTTGTAAGGAAATTCAGACAATAAATGTTGGTTTTGCCGCCCAGGCGTTCAGTTCAGCCCTTCATCTTAATTCTAGTTTTAATGCAAAATAAACATGGACACCTGCACAATAAAAAAATCCTGATATTTTATTCACTTCCATTCATGTCGTCCAAGTTGTCCATATCTTTCTTCAACCAAAAAAAATTAAGAAATGTTAATGTTTTTGAGGAAAACATCCCAGGAAATTGAGATTTTTCTCCAAATAGTGGACTTGAATGGGAACCAACGTGTTGATGGTCCAAATTGCAGTTTAAATACAGCTTCAAGCTGTTCGTGTTCCTTTGACTTTTTAACCACTAATGTTAATCTTGTAGCATGATCTACATTACCTAGTCACATTGGAAACGTCACATGTGACATTGGAAAAAACGACCCAGTGTTACAATGCAAATTTGCAAAAAAAAAAAAAAAAAGGTCAATCTTCGTTTACAAAAAAGATAAAACAGCGATATCAGATTATTTTGAATTTGGAGATAATGAGAAAGTGAGTTTTTGGTCCTACTGTACCATTTTGAACTGAGGTACTCGGACAACTAAACGTGGGACTTTTCCAACATAATTACTTAATGTGTGAAGTTTCACATGTGCATCACAGAGCATTTGTGGTTAAAAAGTATATACCTTTTTTTTTCTTAGAAAATGACATTGTTTCAATAAATAATATCCTTTAGACCTTCAACCCATTGGCTCACATTGAAGTCCACTGTATGGAGAATAATCCTAAAATATACAGTATATATATATGTACACTGTTTATTTTAGAAAAGAAGTTGAAGTTGAAGTTTTAATATTAGCCATTTATTAGTATTGGAATTATATTTTATGATATTTTAGTTACTGTATATTGATATCTGTTACTGTTTTTGTTTCAGTTTGCTCACAGTTTTCCAGAGGAGTGTATGCCATCTTTGGCTTCTACGATAAGAAGTCGGTGAACACCATTACATCCTTCTGTGAGACGCTGCATGTGTCCTTCATCACACCCAGTTTTCCAGCTGATGGTTTAAACCAGTTTGTTCTGCAGATGAGGCCTGATATCAAAGGTCCTCTCATCAGCCTGGTGGAGTATTACAAGTGGGAGAAGTTCGCCTATCTGTATGACAGCGACAGAGGTAAAACTTTCTCTCCGTCTTTTGAGAAATGTATGCATTTTTTATCTTTTTTTCCTCAGCCAAGGCTCTTTCAGTGCTGCTTACACACACACTTAAACACACACACACCCTAGAGAGTTCAATCAATAGTCCTATTACTTTGTGGTGAAATGCCTCTCGGAGAAAAGGGCATGTGAGTTGGGAGTGCTTACAGATAAGCACATTACAGTCTCTTTCTTATTCTCTCTTGCTTTCTCTCTCTCAGTCGCTCTATTTTTTTTTATTTAATTTAAAATTTGTTATATCAGTCTGACAAGTGACATGTGACATGACAAGTTTCTCGACAAGCTATTCATCTGTCTAAATGTAAAAGTGCTGTGCATCATGATACAGTCTTTGCCAGTCAGATAATATTTTATGTGTTTCTGTTGTCACTTGTCAAAGTCACAGCTGGTTAGAACACAGTGTTGTTTATTGCATAATTACTTTACAGTAGCAAAATATATAGAATATTCATGTTTGTGACAATTTTGCTGGTAAAATAAACTAAAATAAAAGTAACATTGGCAATGCTTTAATTTTCATTTGCCTATTATATTTTCCTCAAGACTTGTTTTACAAACCTTTCTTGTCTCGTGACTTAAAAGTGTAAAAGCGTGTTCACACCAAGCATGTTAACTATAAAGATAATGACAACTATATTTGCATCCACACCAGCGAACAATATCGTATTTTCATTATAAGGTCAAGCGCGTCTGCCACTTTCAATTCTCAAGCGTGTGATAGCAGGATTGATTCTGATTGGTTGTCAATGTTTCTATCGTTCATCAGCTGGAAAAAAATCGCTCTGAAAATTATTTCAATATTATAGTTTTTCTGTGCCCTTATCGTTATAGTTGTGGTGTGGACGCTGCTATTCTTTAATACTGAGAATGATATTTAGTACTATATATTTATGGTTATCTTTGTCATTATCATGCTTGGTGTGAATGGGCCTAAAGAGTTAAAATTCTGTGTCTGTGCTTTTCAGTGAATTGATATAAAGATTTATTTATTCAATCAAAATTTAGAAATGCTTATGAAAATCTGTGTTTTTTTTATATATTAGTATTATTTTATCTTTTGACAAAGGAATTTGACCTTTTCAGTTGTTACTGGAATTCAGCTTTATTACTGGACAATTATTATTATTACTAGATTTTATTATTATTATTTTCTAGATATTATGGATAGATATAGAATAATGCTTTTTTTCATTTTCAGATATGTTCAGATTTTGAGCCAAAACAATGCATCTTCTAATTGGAAATAATTAAAAATAAATCTCTTTTAAAGTATTAAATAAAGAGAAATATTTAGATGTAACAAGCATTCTAAAAGGGCTTGAATTTCTGATATTGCGACTATGCTAGCTGTATGCGTTCTGAATGTTTTCACTATTGACTGGAGTGTCCGTGATGTGCTGCATCTCTGGTTTGAGGCTGCGAAACAAATCTCTCCCCCAAGACCTAGATATGAAATCAACCGAGAGAGATAGAGAGAGGGAGAGGAGGGAGAAATGTGCAGTTAGGAGGGAAGCTTAAGAGAAGAGGAGTATGAAAGGGCAGATGACCAAAAGAGAGAACGCTGAAATAAAGAGGGCAAAGAGGAGAAATGATAAATTAAGAAGAAAAAGTGTCCCAAGGGGCCTTCTAGTGCAATAAAAATACTCCTGATATCAAGGTCTCTGGGTGTAATTTGGAGTAGTGGTTGATTAAAGTAGAACAGTGGTTTTAACCGATAGTAACCGTAATTGAGATTGAATCTCGTATAAAAAGACACAGTGAGGCAAGTAGACTTGGGGTTTTAAAGCAATTACGCTTTAGGAAGGTAATTACAGCTTGAGCAGATTGATGAAAAAATTTATGAAGACATTTGAGGCACTCACATGCACGCTGCTGTGCGTCTCCCTATGTAGGTCTGTCTACCCTGCAGGCAGTGCTAGACACAGCAGCAGAGAGGAAATGGCAGGTAACAGCCATAAACGTTGGAAACCTGAAGGATGAGTGGAAAGACGAGGCATATCGCTCCCTCTTTCAGGACCTGGAGAACAAGAAAGAGAGGAGAGTCATTTTAGACTGTGAACAAGACAAAGTCAAGGACATTATGGAGCAGGTGAATGACGCACTAAAATCACATTACAGCACACGTGTAAGGTCAGGAATGTCATTAAAAGATGATGTACTGCGTACACCTTTAACATTCATTATGAGGAGCTTTAATTAAATTGCTCCTGTGAATGACTTTTTTTTTGCCTGTTTTTCCTTAGGTGATCACGATTGGTCGACATGTGAAAGGATATCATTACATAATTGCAAATTTTGTAAGTTGTCAGTGATCTTTTGTTTTTTGTTTTTTTACTGTCAGTCTCAAAAAAGAAAATTTCGTCATTATTTACTCATCCTAGTTTTATTCCAAAACCATTTGATAATCAGTGTTTTCAGGAGAAGGTTTTAAATCCAATACAGCTAAACTATACAGTTAGCAGGAGCTGTGTCAAATTCTCCCGAAATGCTTATGCAATATATTCCTGGTCTTTCTAAATCTAAAAAGTAGTTTTGCACTTTTTAGTTGCAAAATATGCCTTTTTCCAGAATAATCACATTAAAAAAAAAAAAAACGTCTAAATTATTAGTCATATTAGTCATAGCAATATGAGAATGAGGTTGAAATATTTAGAAAAAAGCCCCAAGTACAAGAGTAAAGTAGCAATACAAGAATAATGTTGAAATATTTTGAAAATGAAGTTAAAATGACCAAAATATTGCCAAAAATGTTTGTGGAATAAAGTCAAAATTACAGTAAGCAGTAAGTTTTAATAATTAGAAAAAAGTCTAAATTACGAGAATAAAGTTGTAGCAAAGTATAAAGTCAAAATTATGAGATTAACATGGAATAAAGTTATACTGTCTCTGCAAATATATAACCCATGGTATGATTTCTGTTGTTAGTCCATCATATATTCAAATCACTTGACAGGCCAATGGGATTTCTTGAGATGCTTCCAATCCGGTCCATTTGCATGCACAATATACTGTAGGCTATACTGTACACTCAAAATAGTTCAACTTTAGTTTCATATTACTTTTTTACATAATTAATATACATAATTTAATCCTCATAATTTTGTATTTCATAGTATTTCGATTTTATTCTCAAAATATATTAAATCTTGTAATATATTAATATATTAATCTTGTAATTACTACGACTCAGTTATGAGAATTTTTACTTTATTTCAAAATATTTCAACTTTATTCTTGCAATTATTACTTTTCTCAAAATATTTTGACTTTATTCTCAAAGAACTTTGCTAATCAAAAGAATTCATGTTTGTGATGCAAACAATGCAAGTTCGCAGTTTTGTGTAGCATGAATTGATGTCATTAAAAATGTGTATACGTGTGTGTTTCAGGGCTTTGTGGATGGAGATTTGTCCAAGATTCAGTACGGAGGAGCAAATGTATCAGGATTTCAGATAGTGGATTTTGATGACCCGCTTGTTGCTAAATTTGACCAGCGCTGGGAGGCATTGGAGGAAAAGGAGTACCCTGGAGCAGACAGCAGAATCAGGGTGAAGGAGTGCAAATATTTCAATCACGCTCAAATAAAAGTGCTACTGACAGCCCTTTGAACATAGTTATTATATCAATTAGTCATGGATGTTACATCTGTCATAAAACACCAAAGAAAGACATTTTTATGGTCTTCATATTTCTTTCCCTTGCAGTACACTTCCGCTCTCACATACGATGCTGTGCAAGTAATGACCGAGGCATTCCGCTTTCTGCATAAACAAAGGATCGACATCAGTCGCCGTGGCAACAACGGAGACTGCCTGGCCAATCCTGCGGTGCCGTGGGCTCAGGGGGTGGAGATAGAGCGTGCTCTCAAACAGGTCTGCTCTGCCAGCACATTATCACTGTCTGCTGTCTGTGTGTGAGAATTTTTAACATTTGCACATGTGTTTGATCAGGTACGTGTGGACGGATTGACAGGAAATATTCAATTTGATCAGTACGGCAGAAGAGTGAACTACACAGTCAATGTCATGGAGCTGAAAAACAGTGGCCCTGTGAAGGTAACAGACTTAAACGAAATCTTTCTTTGCAAGAACGTGAGTACTTGTGGTGTGGACAGAAATTATACACATTTATACTAGATATTTTTACTGATCTCAGCACCACTTAAAGGTGCTCTATGCGATGTTGCAGGATTTTAGCTCGATTTCATTTTTATCTTAAACCATATGCATCACCCCTTGATCGTCTTGCTGTTTGCCCTCTGAATACACTGGGAGAAAACCCGGTCTCAAAAGACAACACAGAGGCTGCAATACCAAAATAAACACTATGGGCACAGGATGTGCACCACAACAAAAACAAACTTCGGCCAACCAGTCGGCAAGAAGAGGTGGGGTTTAATGCGCGTGCACATAATAGACAGAGTTGATTGTACAGCGTGAATTAGGGATGTGAAGGTCGGATCATTTAACCGACTCAGACCTTTGAGTCGAATCACTCCCACAAGACGACTCGTTCTTTCCGAGTCACATTAGATTCGTTCAAAATCTGCGTTCAAAATGAACGAGAGCGACCCATCACTAGTGTGAATCTGAGAGTGGGTTAGCGGAATACTTTGTATTTGTATTACTTTGCCGTCAAATAGACTTCCAAACCGATGCACAGGTGGCAAGTTTTTTTTTTTTTTTTTTTATTTAGACATGTTAGCTTGATGTTAGCTCTGTCACTGTCTCTTTTGGGGTTAGCACCACCTTTCATATCAATGCGCTTTGCACGTTCACGGCAGTTACAGAAACACTGGGGGGAGCTTGCTCTGTTTTATATTTACGTGAAACGTCAGTGGAAGTGACGTCAAACAGCATCACATAGTGCACCTTTAATACATAATAATCATTCTTACACCCCTGCCATACAATTAGCTCTAATTATATTATAACTAAAATCTAAAGCATTTTTAAAAAGAAATGTATTCATCAAGAATGCATTAAAGTGATTACTGACTTTTACATTGTTACAAAAAGTTGTTATTTAAAACCAACTATAATAACTGTTATTTTATTTTGTTATAATATTTGACAGTATTATTCTTTTAATCAAAAACAGATCTACCTTGCAACCATTAATCACTTTTAAACAGACGATCGTACTGACCCAAAACGTTTGAAAGGCATTGTATGTGTTATCACCCGATGAGTATCACAAGCTTTAAGTTGCTATGAATTGAATCGGTTTAACTGATCTGAAAGCACTACACTTTCATTGGTTGCTGAAAGCTCATAAAATACTGAACTGTTAATAAATCAATACATAATGACTTCAATTGAGTGAAGGAGTGATTCTTAAGTCATTGTAGTTTATTTCAAAGAACCTGTTCATAAAAGGTAATTACTGAACATTGACTGTGAAGGTTTGCGCAGACAGTGTGGGCAACGCAGTATAAAGGTGTGTTGACAAGTCTTATTTCACTGCACACAGGCTTTCTCTTTCATCACATTCCAGTCAGACTACAAGCAGACAGCCGAGCTCAAACGTAATTTCTTTTTCCTTGGCACTGTTGATTCAGTCGTATAACAGCACTACTGCAGAATAGTTATGTAGAAAACACTTGTCATTCCATTCACATTTAGGAAAATATACATTATAGACTGAAAAAAATGTCCAGAAGGTTGTTGATTCCCAGCTCCAACTTTGCGTTTTGTGTTCTGAACAGAAGTGAAGTTCAATTTCATGAGTGTGTACTTTTCCTCAGATTGGTTACTGGAATGAGGTGGACAAAATGGCAGTGACGAAATCTGACCTTTTCCCCAACGACACCATGGGAATGGAGAATAAAACAGTTGTTGTGACGACAATCCTGGTATGATATATTCCATGATGTTCTACGTCAAGAGCAACCGAAATCGCCTACATTCAAAGATGTGTTCATGTATTTTTCACCCTGCATGTTTGTTGTAGGAGGCACCGTATGTAATGCTGAAAAAGAATGCAGAGTTATTCACCGATAATGAACGTTATGAGGGATACTGTGTGGACCTGGCAGCCGAGATTGCAAAGCATTGTGGCTTTAAGTATCAGCTGAGGATTGTAGCAGATGGAAAGTATGGCGCACGAGATGCTGAGACCAAGATCTGGAATGGCATGGTTGGGGAACTGGTGTACGGGGTGAGAATAAAGCACACACTCACTCACACAAGAGTGTACTCTTGAGAAACAGTGAACACCAGCCATTTCCTATACTGTAGGCCTATGTGTGTCATTCACCTAATTCCTCTTCTTTTCACTGTTGACAGAAAGCAGACATAGCTGTGGCTCCTCTTACTATCACTCTGGTCCGAGAGGAGGTGATCGACTTCTCAAAACCTTTCATGAGTCTGGGCATATCCATTATGATCAAGAAACCACAGAAATCCAAGCCGGGTGTCTTCTCTTTCCTGGACCCGTTGGCCTACGAGATCTGGATGTGCATTGTATTCGCCTACATCGGAGTTAGCGTTGTGCTCTTCCTCGTTAGCCGCTTCAGCCCTTACGAGTGGCACACTGAGGAGTTTGAAGATGGGCAACTGGGCCCTAGCGAATCTACGAACGAATTTGGAATCTTTAATAGTCTGTGGTTTTCTCTGGGCGCTTTTATGCAGCAGGGATGCGATATTTCGCCAAGGTTGGTGCATGCAGTGGGCGCTAATGCTAGCTGGCTAGCGCGTGGGGTGTGCTTTCGGCTTTGTGCATCAACGGTTTTCCCACCGATGCCGTGGTTTGTAAATGTTCACGCTTCTGCAGCTCGTGCTTCATATCCATTTCCTTGTCCCCAACTTCAGTGCATCATGGGTTAGAAGAAAGAGCCAACACAGGATTAGGAATGTTTAATCAAAGATACGGTTTAAACTTTGGTTGAACATTTCTTTAGTGAACATGTACTCACCCGGTTGGGAGCTGTAAGATGCACAAGGTCACCGTTTCCTGCCCTCTTGGAGTGGTACCGTGTTTCGGCTGCATATTCCCCATTTTCTCCAAAGTTAAAGGGTTTCCTTTTTTTTTTTGGGACTTTATGGTAACAAGATGCTGGTTCTGTTGGTGTAGCGTGTGATTGTTTGTGTGTGGCTGACTGTGTTTGCTGTGTGTAGGTCCTTGTCTGGTCGTATAGTTGGTGGTGTGTGGTGGTTTTTCACCCTCATTATCATCTCCTCCTACACGGCTAACCTGGCTGCCTTTCTCACTGTGGAGAGGATGGTGTCACCTATCGAGAGTGCTGAAGACCTGGCCAAACAGACTGAGATTGCCTATGGGACATTGGATGCAGGCTCCACCAAAGAGTTCTTTAGGGTGAGTGGACCAGTGTGGAAAGTATGAAAGGGCTGCAGACAGGTAGTGTCCTAACCATTAGTAACAAATAAAAAATAAAATATTTCCCTTAGACCTTAAAGAAATAGCTCACCCAAAAATACAAATTCTGTCATCATTTACCCACCCTAGAGTAGTTACAAATCTGTATGAATTTCTGTTTCGCTGAAAGAATTACTGAAATAATTACATTTTTTCCTACTATGGAAGTCAGTGGTGAGCCAAAACAAGCCTTGTTACAAACTTTCTTCAAAAGATCTTCCTTAGTGTTCAACAGAACAAAGAAATTCATACAGATTTGTAACTACTCGAGGGTGGGTGTCACGAGTGCAGGCTTTACAAACCCGCGCTCGCGTTTCCTCGCAGGCAGAGAGAACACGGAGCCATGAGCTAAAGTGCAACCTGGACATGTATTAAACACAGAAACAAAGAAATGAGAAAAGTGCAGCGAGTTACGCAGAGGTAGACAATCCACATGTAACGTTAACGACAGACAAAGATACAAGACATGGTACGTGGTATTTATACATGGACTAATCAAATACACCTGGTCAAAACACGGCTGGCAGAGGTTGAAACACTGATGAGAGGGTAGGGTTACAAACGAGGAGCAGACACGAGGGAGCTGACAGGTAGATAAACAGAGCACATGGCACAACAAAGATCACAAGGGCACGTAAGACAGAGCGAAAGACACATGAAGTTCATGAATAGCTGAACTTCCATCCAGAGCTGAACTGGCACATCAGCTGATCGTGACAGTGGGTAAATGATGGCAGAATTTTTATTTTTGGGTGAGTGTAAACATAATTTTCAAAAAGAAAAGGCCATTGGATACCACAAATTGATATGATTCTTTAGGGTCTTAATGAAAAGTCTGTGACATACTTTGGTTAAAATTTCTCAATGATAGTTTTGGTGCATGTCACTTTAGACAGCGAGTTTCGATGCATGTCACTTTAAATGCTAATGGTCTTTGGTCACCCCTTCCTCTCTTCTGTGCAGTCATAGGCCACTCTCATGATACTGTAAACTTTAGCTGCATTCATTTTGAAATTTGCTAACTAGCACTTTATTAAGAAAAACGATTAGCAAAGATGCATAAAAAAAAATTCTAGAGTTGAAGCTAGATCAGGAATAATTTGCGTGAATAGAGACGTGGCTCAGACATCGGGAGTAAATGATCCAGGAACAAAACACCTCAATCGTTTAGGTGTGATTCTTGTTTACACCTGCTCCAGCGTCGAAACAATGGCAGACTTGTTTTGGGGCAGAGCTGTAAAAAATGGCAGTTTAAATCAATAAACATGGGGGCCTGTGCAGGACTATGTCAATCATCCTAAAATCTGACAACAGCTTGATCTGACTCACTACTCATGTTTTTTGGGGATTTAATTGAATTATAATTTCATTATAGGGTGGTTGTGTACACACATTGCCAACACATAACATGTAAAAGTGAATTTTGCTTATGATGACCCATTTAAAGACACAATGTATTTTATTTTTTTTTTACCTATCATGAATTATTAATTCATATTTGTCATGTCATGAATAAGATAAATGTTTTTCAATTTTAGAAAAAAAAACCTCTAGCACTGCTTGAGAGAATAATAAATAATAAATATAAATGTTATGCCAATAAACATTGACACTTCCTCAGTAATAGAATCTCTGTAGTGAATGGGAGCTGTCAGATTGACAGTTCAAACTGTTGATAAATACAACACAATGAACTGCAAGAAAAGCTTTGAAAGCAAAAGCTGCATTTTTGTTATATACAATCCATCATTAAGGTGTTTTAACTTTAAACCATTGATAACTTTGAGTAACTCTTGCTATTAACAAGTTGCTTATTACCGTGCCTGTTATTAAAACATTGGCTGTTTATACTTTATAATTATTATAATACATATTCTGCCTGACTATATTCCATATTCATAATCCTGCTCAATTCTTAAATTTAATAACTACCTTATTACCTGTTAATAAGCAGAAAATTAGGTGTTTATTGAGGCAAAAGTCATAGTTAATGGTAATAATGAGATTTGGGCATTAAAATAAAGTGTCACCAAAGCATGGACTCTGCCGAAAAGTCCATCATTTTGTTTTAATTCTGATGGCACCCATTCTCTACAGAGGATTCATTTAATGTGATGCTACATTTCCCCAAATCTCTTCCAATAAAGCCAAAAGCATTTCTTAAAAACAAAACTCAAATGCTGTGTACTTATTCATTTATTATACAAAAATGCTGACGTTAACCTGAATCTAAATTTCTCCTTTTTTCTCTCTTTATCTTTATCTCTTTCTTTGCTTAACCAGAGATCTAAGATTGCTCTCTTTGACAAGATGTGGCAGTACATGAAGAGCGCAGAGCCTTCTGTGTTTGTGAAAAACACAGTGGAAGGCGTTTTGCGTGTCCGAAAATCCAAAGGCAAATATGCTTACCTTCTGGAGTCCACTATGAATGAGTACATCGAGCAGCGCAAGCCCTGCGACACCATGAAGGTCGGAGGGAACCTTGACTCTAAAGGCTACGGCATCGCTACACCCAAGGGATCTGCTTTAAGGTGGGTGGAGTAGTATAACAATATGGCCCATGTTGTTATAGTATCCCACCTACCCTGATGTAGGCCGGGGGTCCCCTTTTAAAATGAGGTAAACTAGGTAACAGCAGTGCTGAGTGTAGAGAGTTACAAAGGAAACGGCACATAGTGAGGGCTTTAAAAAGCCTAGCTGACAGCTGACAAGCAGGTTACCTAGCAACCAGTTCTCTCCAAGGCTGATGGTAGATGATAGAAAATGGAGTATAGTGTAGTCTGAAACAAACAGGTAATTATCATTCAGTTTTAAGCTTTTAACAGGGAGTCAGTGAGCACCATAAAGAAAAGCTAAATGAATTAAGATTGTATAAAAAAATATTAGGGCTGTCAGATGAAAATATTTGATTGTGCATAATTTTATATTTTTTGTAAGTAGCACATTAACGCATTCAATTGCTATTTTTTCATAATTATTGAGTTGAGGTAATTTGTGGCTATATATGTTATGCAATAATAAAATAATGTAGTAATTTTAACATTTTTTAATGCTATTTAACAGTGCTGTAAGCTGTTCTTTTGGAATTGCACTCATAAATTGCTCCTGCTGAATAGTTTCCAACATTTATTGATAGATCCGATATTAAGAGTGAGGATCTGATATTAAGAATACTTATATTTTAAATGAGTAATGGGAAATAATTTAAAAAATTATTTTGTTGGTACGGCTTTGCAAATATGAGAAAAATGCGTTAGTGGTTTTAATTCATTGTATAGCTTTTGTTAGTGTTATTATTAGGGATGCACAATATTTTCGGATAGGTTATCGGAATTGGACGATAATGGTTTAAAATGTAAAATTCAGCCGGTTTTTAATAAATTATGCCAATAAGCCTTGCTGACAAGATGGATAGCTCACATTTGCTCAACAGTGTGGTCATTCTTGAAGCAAAATTTTGCCTGAATGATGATTAGATTATTAGTTTTGGATACATTCACTAGTGCATAGAGTAGCAGCAGCAGCCTCCCCCGGGTCCTAATGCCTATCCGCGTAGCGTTTTATTTACTTAGGGGCTGTTGGTCTGCTCGTAATTTAATGAAAATAAAATGCACTAATATTAAGATAATTGTTTTTCTAAATAAATAAATAAGTTTCACTTTAATGAATGTCTGTTTTAAATTAAAGTCCTGAAGCTGTTGTTTCCATAAATAAAAATTACAAAATATTTAAGTAAATAATTTAATTTATAATTTATATATATATATATATATATATATTTTTTTTTTTTTTTTTTCAAATGGATTACAGAAACTTGCATACAATGTACTCTCATCAAAAAAAATTACTTAAATAATGTTTATTAGTTCTAACAAATATGTTTTTGCTCAGAAATAACCAAAAACAAAAGAGATTTGGTGTTGTTCCAAAACAAAAGGGCGTTATATATTGGTATGTACATATAGTTGTCTGACAAAAGTATTTGAAAATTGGCATAGCAGATATCGACAAAATCTCATATTGTGCATCTCTAGTTCTTATTTTGACAGCCCTAAACACAATAGATTAGATCATGCAATTCTTTTCTAGGAATTCCATTATATTCATGGAGCTCAGTGAATAACTTGAAGAAAAGGTTTTGCTGATAATAAACTGCCATGTGTTCAATGAAGCAAACACTGGGAAACTATTGTTAGACTTACATTTAACCCTTCCTAAAACAAAGCATAGTGTAGTAGTGAAAACCCGATAATATGTTTGTGGTTAGTATAACCCATTCTACTCATGTTTGCCTTTAAGTATCTGTTTTATTGAATGCATGTCTGTTCTTAATGACTGAAGCAATGGCCTCTTGCAACCAGACTGTGTTATGACAAAAGCTATTTATTGATAATGAGTAATAATCAATGCATGTGATTGGGCACTTGGATTTTGAATGGTTGCCATAAGCACTAAAGAATGTTTAAGCTGATGATGCAGAGGCTGAAAACACAGTAATTTGATTATGAATGCATTTGATGATGCACTGTTTGAACTATGCATGCTGTCTCTCTTGATACTTCTAACCAGATTTGTTTGCCTCAATGCTTCAAATGTTTTCTGCTAACTGATTTGAGGATTTGAATGTGCGGTTGTGTAATAACTGATACTATTGCTGATCCTCCTCTGTTTTAGCCTCCTGCCTCAAGAGTTTGAGTTTAAAAAAGAACTCTTAAAAAAAAAAGCTCGACCACCTCATATTTTAATGGGTTGCTTAACGTCATTTTGATTGGTTGGTTGATTTGATGGATTGATTGATTGATGGATTGTCTAACCCAATGTTCCATTCATTCTATGCAACTTGTGGGGGGCGTGGCCCGCTGCAGCCCCGCCCCCCCCTCATGCTGTCTGACAAGTATGTTTTATCATTTGTTTAAGAAACGCGGTAAACCTTGCAGTGCTAAAACTGAACGAGCAGGGGCTTCTGGATAAATTGAAAAACAAATGGTGGTACGACAAAGGAGAGTGCGGCAGCGGAGGCGGGGAGTCAAAGGTCAGACCCGTGCTCGGGACTTTGGGTAAAAAATGAAATGAACGATATGCAAATGAGCAGGAAGCACAACCAGCCGTTCCAGAAAACCAGCCGAGGCACCAACAAATTCAATTATTACGTCAGTTGGTCAGCAAGAGCTTTCAGTAAGACAAGTTTGCTCCAAAATGAAATCGAAACAGCTTAAAAAAGAAACTCCCAGAGGTACACGGCTTGTCGGCGGGCGCTGTTTCTGCTTCCTTCTCGCGGCGATGAGTCTGTGCACATCTGGCACGGCAAAGCCGCGTTTGCCGACTGCCAAATGGAGCGCAGACTGCCGATCGCCACCACGCTCAGGGCTGAATCATTACCAGCGCTGTTAGCAAGTGCAAATGTTACTGACAATAACATAAAATAACATTGGTAATGTTATTTATGTTATTTCCCATACGCGAAGAACGCCAGTAAACCTTGCAGTATTGAAACTCAGTGAGCAAGGCATCTTAGACAAGCTGAAAAACAAATGGTGGTACGATAAGGGAGAATGTGGAGCCAAGGACTCTGGAAGTAAGGTCAGTCACTGCAGGGAGCGTGTGTGTGTGTCTGGCAGGGCTAGAATGTGTACTGTATGTGAAACTTGTGAAAACACTGTCTCAGTTTGGGAGATCCAAGCCCAAGCATTAGCAGACTGTGTGTTCAGTATGTGTGTGTCTTTGTGTGTTCGGGAGGAAAAGAGTATGAGAGTGATGTGAAAGGAAGCTTGTGCAAAAAAAGATACACAGCCTATGGTGATGTGTGTGTGTGTGCGTGTGTGTGTCAAAGCAAGTCCCCTACACAGATTTACCACCGCATGAATCAGAGCCTGACCTATGTATACAATCAATGATGCCTATACAAACAGGGATTTAATATAAACACACAGTAATGCATGCGAGTGACACATACTATAGCGAAGACATATTTTATTCACACTTAAGCGCGTACTTGATTCACATTCACGCACAAACACGTATAGTCATGCCTATATAGGCTCAGAATTTCCTTGTGCTCCTTTGTATTTCTATGTGCTTTATTGACAACTTGTCCTGTTCCTTTTTATTTTTTATCTTTCTTACACTCTCTCTTTCTCCCTCCTATCTCTTTCTCTTTCCCATGCGGTCTCTCCTTCTCCCTCACCAATGCTGTAAATGTTGTTTGTATATTTGCCTTTTACTTCAGCTGTCTTTAATTGCAATTCTGTAGGTGGCGTCTTTTTTCCTTCTTTATGTGCACACACTGCACCGCATTGTCCTGTTGTACTTTTGTAGCCGTCTTTGTATTTTTTGTGATGTACTGTTAGACATTCACATATACACACTTAATGTAATACTGTTTTTATAGTCGTAATCTGTCATATATATATATATGTATTTATAGTGATAATCAGAAGTATTGGCATAATGTCATCTTTTCTCTCCCTTATTTCTGACCTTTGACCTTCAACCCCTTGCAGGAGAAGACTAGTGCCCTCAGCCTGAGTAATGTTGCGGGCGTCTTCTACATCCTGGTGGGCGGCCTCGGGTTGGCAATGCTGGTCGCTCTGGTGGAGTTCTGCTACAAGTCTCGCGCGGAGGCCAAACGCATGAAGGTTGCCAAGACTCAGGCTCTAAATCCCTCCTCTTCCTCGCAGAATTCTCAGAATTTTGCTACTTATAAGGAAGGGTACAACGTTTATGGGCTGGAGAGTGTTAAGATCTAGTGGGGTAGGAATGGCAGAGGCTTTATTTTTGTCGTTTGTTCACAGTTTTTTGTTTTTTGTCGTATGCCAAATGCTTCATCACCACTCCACGATTTTTCAGGCATCATGCTGATACACATTTGTCAAATATTTAAAGGGGTCATATCTTAATTTTCATATTTTTTTTCTCTGAGGTCCTCTAGTAAGATTTCATTTTAGGCTGTAATTTCATTTCCATATATTTTCACACTCTTTCTGATTCTTTCTGTAAGAATTAAATGGGGCCTTTTTCCCCCAACATATAATCTAAATGGACCATATGTAATTAAATAATCTTTCTTCAGGGAATCTTGCTTTTTGTGGACAATTCAAGATGTTATTGTAAGAAAAATGTCACAATTTGGAAATATAATCAGTTTACTGGAATAATAACATCATTCTGCTTCCTCTTTAGTATTTCACTGCAATGAGTAGATCAAGATTCTCAATACACGATAGACAAAAATATAGCAGTCATGTCCTAATATATACATTTACTGTACAGTAGTTCATGACCAAAATCCTAACTATTTTTGCATCTTACTTTCAGTAGTTTTTTTGGACTGGAGACATTTTCAGTACAGAATTTTCACATAATATTTAAACTACACTTCTATTCAAAACTTTGTGATTTGTAGTTGTTGAAAACATTCTAGCTGCTTAATATTTTTGTGAAAACCATTTTTTCAGGATTCTTAAAACTAGAGAACATTTAAAAAGCTTTTATTTTAAATCTTTTGTAACATTTTTCATTTTTTATTGTAACTTATAATACATCCCTAAGAAAACAGGATTCCAGAATTTTTAATGGTACAATCAAAAATAGGAAAATATGATTTTGTCATGATGAGACCTCTTCATAAAAAAAAAATACCACACAAGCAATTATTTGACAGCACAGTTTTGGTAAACTGTGGCTACATACTCAACTTATGTGATGAAAGAAATTAAGGATAAACAAATAGAAATTGAGAAATGAATTTGTTTTAGCTGGCGTGACATAATTTTCCGTTTATTTATCATCATTGCCGTTTGTGTTTGTTTGTGGATTGGCTGCACCGCTTGCTTTTGCTATAAAGCTCCGCCATCTTAATGCGAGACCCATTAGCTGTCAATCATTCTCCACCCCATCTGCTCTTCATAAACATCTACAGTTTATATAGATGTTGTATATATATATATATACATATATGAAATAATCTGCATAACACATAATATTTACTGTATAACTTTAATGGATCTTTATTTTGTTTCTCTTTCTATCTCCTTATGTGTGAATTTGGGTGTGAATCACTGTGTATTTATATATTCTGTTTGTGTGGGTGTGTGTTTGGAAACAGATGACGTTCACAGATGCTATGCGCAGTAAGGCCAGGTTGTCTATAACGGGCAGTACAGGGGAGAACGGGCGAGTGCTGACTCCAGACTTCTCTAAAGCCGTCCATGCTGTGCCGTACCTGAGACCTGGCATGGCAATGCCTCTGAGTGTGAGCGAGCTGTCCTGAGTGCCTTACATACACACACACACACACAAACATTGGTGCAAGCATGCTGTACCTCCACTTTCATACATATGCACACAAGTGTACATATTCTTACACTCATAGAAAAAAAAATATTATACATATATATACACACATATATATATATAAATACATAATAATAGTTAATTATTCCATATACAGTAAATCATCACATCTATACAAAGGATGTCAAATCCATACATGCATAGACAAACATGTTTACTGTTCAGTGCAATGATATTTTGACCAGCGGTGATGTATACAACCAACATTTGCAAAAAAAAAAACATGCTGACAGACACATAAAAAAGTATACAGGCACATTGCTGTGTGTACATATGCAGATAACGTCACAAACCTTGTGTAGCCACAGTCCTATAGTTTCTTCTTGTGTATATTTTACATAACTGCATTTCCAAGTTCTCGTTTTGTCACACACTTTAAAACGCACATATAATATGACCTCATTTCACTTATATATTTACACAATTGCCCCACTTTTCGTAGACGTTTTTCACATTGTAAGTGATGACATCGCAATGCTGCACTAAGGAACAATGTTACACATTGAAAATAATTCCTATGGGAAAATCTCGAACACCTGTTTCCATAGCAACGTGTTTTTGGAATCTCTGATTCTCAAGAACTCAAGCACACGAAACATCTGCATCAAATGTGTTTTGTTTACTCAATCTACATGGTATATATTTAAAAACAAATGTTTGACTGGAATCATTTCTTACTATATGAGATATGTAAAATAAATTATGTATATAATTACACTTTTGTTCATTTGATGTTAATGTTACCATGCAAATGCTTGACTTTCAGAAAAAAATGAAATGATTTGAGTAGTTTTGTTTCTGCTCCTCACTGGTTTGATTTGTTGTGATGTTCATTTTTTTTTGGATCGGTGTGTTCAGATCCCTTTTTTTTTGCCTGTGGGCAATGCAAGCAGTAGTTTTCTATAAGTCTTTTAATGAAAAAAGAAAAATAAAGAATATTATAACTTCTGCATTTCACAATTTAGACGGTATACTGAAAGTGTTATATTGATTAAGCTGGATCTGTATATTAAAATATGAACTTAATATAATATATTATGATACCCCAAAATGCCAAATATTGATGTGTGCCAAAATATGTCAAGGCATTCAGATGCATTTATTCATTTTGTCTCTATATGGGAAAATGTTATGACTTTAAATTAGCACCCTATAATCAGGGGGTTGTTATTTATGTCATCTTTGGCTTTTTTGTTTGTTTGTTTAGTTTTTCATATCAGATGCATTGTACTTTTTATAAGGTGCACTACGATATGCAGTTTTAACTGTGAAAAGCATGATAACCTTTAGTTATGTTTGTTTTATAAAAGCGATGATTATGTATATCACTAAGATTAGTTAACTAGGACTTTAATTTATGTAGTCCAGTTATGACCTTGAGACTAAGAGATGAAGATGATTATTACAGATAGTTATATTGATAAAGTATAAACCGATCACCCTTTTCTATGCCATGCTGTGTAACTGAAATCTTGTTCATTAGTTTTATATGTATATGTACTGTACATGTAAATAGAAACCATTCATGTGTATAACTTAAAATCTTGGATGATACACCAATTCACACAGACGCACACAAGAGGATTGCTCATGTTGTGTGTACGGGAGCACGTTTGGGAACCTATGATGGTCGTACCAAGCTGTCTCTCACATACAGACACATAATGGACTTGTCATCACTAGCATCATTTCAGTTGAAAAGTCTGCCATGGGATGAAATGGAGGACGTTTTTCTAAATGGAATGTGGACCGATTGCTTTATTTTTTGGAATCTTTTGGAATAAACAGAGACTGAGAATCCTCTGATATTCTGTTTTCCTCTGTTTTATGGGAAGGAGAAAAGTGCCACAGGAGGGGGTTGACAAGCATGTCAGCTGTTCACTCATAAATTCACATCTTTGGTTCACAATTAACACACAGAGGATGAAAATGTCGAAACAGCTTATCTAGGATGCCTTTTGGTTTTTTCTTACAGAACATGTGGAAACACATACGTGGAATATTCCTCACATAAAGCTACCAAAAGCAAACTCTGAGCAACAAAATCTTGTTTTTGTGACAGGTGCGGCTTCACAGAAAATTCAATGACCTGGACTGATGTAATAAAAAGCAAAATAACTCCCATTAGGACAAAATGTATTTTGAATAAAAATGTACAAATTATGTAAAATTGCTAAATAAATGTAAAGTAATTTAAAATACATTTTCGTGGTCGGTAAGAAATAATTAGTCTTCTCAATTCATCAGATCATTGCCTCAGCGTAGAGTGGATATACAAATAACAGTTGTCTTTCTTTCAATGCTTTATCTGCCTTTTAACCAATAGTGAGTCGTGCACTGACAGAGCTCTGAGCCAATGAAAAGAGTTTTTTGATTTGTTCGAGCTAATGTGCTTTGAGCAACTCGGTAACACAGGAACAGATGTGGCCCTGTTCAGTATGTTCTGGGGACACGTTAGTGTTGTGCTTCCATTTACACGTAAACAAGCTACGGTATTTTTAACCAAGTGTTTCTGATTGCCTGGTAATCTTTTGGGGGGAGGAAAATTGCCAAAATGTGTGTGTGTGCTTTCTTATTGATTTCTTAGTAAAAGGCCAGTGCCTGCTGCCTGATGTTCAGCTGATACCATGTTATTGTTCTGGGACTTACACAGACACACACAAGTCTCTTTTAGTCTCTTTTTAGGCAAGGCTCCCAGGCAAACAGACCAGCATAGCATCTGCAGCTCAGCAGTTGAGTTTCCTCTTGCTGTGTCTAGTTCCTTATTAGCTTTATTAGCCAATAAGAAATCTCCTATAGCCAAACTTAGTTGTCTCTTGCAGCCAATTAACGCTCTGTGTCAAATCAATTAACAAAGCACATCTAGGTCAGTTTGTAATAACGTTTTTATAACTGAATGAAAAACGTTACAGGAGTGTTTTTAGAACCCAACATCCAGGTGCATTGCTTTTTCCATGCGTGCAGCACTTACACACAGCTCTACGTTACAATCCACAATCCCACAGGGAATGCACAGATCTTGGCCTGAATGAAAGAACACCACCTCCAGCTCAGCCTAGCCAAGACAGACCTCCTCATTTTCCCAGCCAGCTTGGCAGTTCATGACAACATCACAGTTTAGCTAGGCTCATCAACAGCAACACCATCCAGGATTATGGATCGGGCCAGTGCCTTGGGGCACCAGACTATCAAGAGCTTTCAAATTCTGAGCATTCCAAATGAAGCTGAGCTATTTGTACATAAGAGCATCTGAGCTTCATACCTCTAGCTCATTCTGCTCATAGAGCACATTCCTTAACACATAATGTTCTCCTCAGCA
Organism: Enteromius trimaculatus; assembly: GCA_032361065.1. Taxonomy (NCBI): domain Eukaryota; kingdom Metazoa; phylum Chordata; class Actinopteri; order Cypriniformes; family Cyprinidae; genus Enteromius; species Enteromius trimaculatus. Next base: position 685,620 of record JAUMHP010000040.1, on the reverse strand, counting down.
TACAATCTAGGCCCCAGAAAACTATTTTTAGTCTAATGTTAGCTACCCAAACACATATTTTCAGTTTCCGTGGTCCCCAACAAAAGCCAAAAATTCAATAAATAATACAATTATTTTCTTATAAGCAAATACGCAGTGTGAAAATGATATACTCAAACATGCATTTATTAACATTTTAGAAATGGTCAGTTTTGTTTTAAAATACATGTTGTGCAAATATGTCAATTGCAATGCAAAGTTTAGGGTACATATAAAGAGAATGATTTAGATATGAGATTAAATTGGATTCATTAGGATTGACCAAAAGTAGTGCAAATAAACATGAAAAATGTCTCCCGCTCTCACTTCAGTGACTTCTAGTTGATGTATCCATGTTCGAGGCACTGATGCTTGTGTACAGAACAGTCACAGGACATGCGGCCTAAGCAAATTTGTGTTCCCTTCTGAAGTCTGCGGTCAGTGAGTCAGTTGTGTGTCATGGCACAAACACAAAGAGGCACAAAATCAATACTGACTCATCACAAAATATGATTTTCTATCTTTCTTTGGAAAACAGCCACTATTTGTGAGCTGTTAATTCAGTACGAAAAGTGGTGGAAATTTTATCTTTCTGTTGTCTTGTACCGTGTCTCACTTCTGTCCAGATTTGTACTTAAATATAGATTTCTGAACAATAATGTATAGCTAATTTTCCTCTTAAGATCATCCTCTTTTCCTCATCGATCATTTGTAAATTGTATTGAATAAAACATAATAATTAGCATAGAGAAAAGTTGTCAAATCCTTCATTTTTTGTCTCATCCTAACATGCATAAGAATATGTTTTCTAAAATTATGATGGTGTCATCTTTTACATTTCACATAAAAAAGAAAGATTGGCCTGTGCAGTGAGGTGTCGTTACTGAGCGATTTCAGATTAGTCAATTAGAGGCCTATTGAGCTGAGAAAGCGTTTTAGCTCTTATTCAGTGCCCATACAACATCCAAATACTCAATAAAGAATAGCCTACATTTTTTAACAGTAATTGCTGCAATGGGACACAATAGAAAATCCCTTGGCCCATCAAATAATCAATATTTTCATGTTAGGCCACTAGGCACTCATTCATTCTTACGGTATAAGCTGTTTGTGGCCATGATAAGTGATGTACTGTATGTTTGTATTCTGAACACTGAAGATAAACAAAATATTTCATAATAATGTGGATAAAAATTAATTGTAAAATAATTTTGTTTTACAACATCGCAATGTGAATGACATTTGCACTCATTACCCGCATTAACAACTCTTCAGGAAACTTAAACATACACTAAATCTGATTTCTGATAAGCATGGGCTTGATTCCTTGGGGATATTGTACCTTAAGTATATGGATATTGTATTGTACCTTGGGAATAGTTCCCCTAGAAATTTAAATTCTGTCATAATTTACTCAAACATTACTTTGGTTTATCACTAAAACGCAAATGTGTGTGTCGATCATTGTCTGTTTATGGAACAAATTGATAGGTATTCTCTCTTCATTCATCATGTTACCTAACTTTCAGTAGAGGAGGACAGAAACCTTCATTAAACGTACTGTATTTTGTGTTTCGAAGGTTAACCAAAATAAACAATGACCATTTCTGGATGAGCTAGGCCTATTTCAGAAACAGAGCTGATAAGACTGATGAAGATTATTTCTTGGATGACAAGTGAACAACAACATAAATGAAACACTGAAAATGTCACATTCTGAAATATGCTTTATTGTTGGTATGGGTTTCTATAACCATGCCATTTTATTTTTAAGCCTTTGCCCAGCCACCATACATTTTCTAAAAGTGCAATTTGTTGCATATTTGTTGCAAATATTCCAAATCCCAAATGTGAGTTTTAGTGCTGCATTCCAAACACCGTCAGTGTTAGAGAAAAGCTGTTGACAAGCTCAAAATGTTGAATCTCAATCTAGGATTATCAGTGTCTATGCTGTTATGTGCAAAATGCAGTTGAGAATGCAACTGTTGAGAGCATCGATGCCCTCTAGTGGTGGTGAATATGCATAGATAAAACTGGTAACAAGCAGGCAAAGCTTTATTGTGGTGTAGGGAATAAACCTTTTTACCATAAATATATCTTCTGTAAACGTCGACTCAAGACCATCAAATTTTCGATCAGTCATCATTGCATATATTCCTACGAAGTGCAAGCTAAATAGTAAAATAAAGTTTTAAGCAATACGACGGACTTGCAGAGTTTCCTCTCAACAGGTGTGCTAAACTTAAAATATATTGGACCTTTTATTGAAAGTAGACTAATTTTACTTGTTGTTCAGGATTTATTTGTAGACGTGCTTTATTTGTTTGAAACTTTAGTTCTGCTTGGTGACACTATTGGCATATAACTACCTGTCCTACCTTAATTCCCGTTCAAAAATAATCATATTGGGGGTTGGGATGACATGGGGGTAAATAAATTATTAAAAATTGTAATGGGTAAATTATTTATTATGTCATATCTGTTACCAAATGAAGGGAACAGAGGACTCGAATGCAGAGGAATAGATGCATGAGGAGGTTTATTGTCAAAGGTGAACAGAAATAAAAACGGGAACCAAATCAGCAAGAAAGTCTCTGGAGAAATTCAGCTTCAGTTGGATGAGTGGACTAAATGGGCTTTATGACTTCTCAAGACCCAGAGCTCGCACAGGACTGATCATCTGAGCGAAGAGCAAGGTAGAGAGTGGCAGTCCTCTTCTCCATGCATCCTGATGTACAGGTAAACACAGAGGTAGGTGCAAGCAGAGCACAGAACAACAAACACATCAAACACAAAACAATTTACTCAAAACAAGGACTATTCAAAAGAGAAATATAAAGTAAATGGTAATTAGTGACAGACAAAATAGAAGCAGCTCTTGATAGCGCGGCCCAAAGGGCCAAACTAGTACCGATCGCACCTGTGACGGGCTGCCAAAGAAGACATGACAACACAACCAGCAGAAGGAGCCAGGAAGGTACCCCGACTCGGGACAGTACCCCAATCCTCCACCTTCAGGCGGCCGCGAAGGACTCGCCATGACTCAGATGGAACTGATCAAGGAGAGTATAATACTGTATATCACGATTAGCCTCACATCTATTACTGTATAGGAGCCCCCTGGATTACTTAGAGGTCTGGGGCTGGAGGAGGGAGAGAATAACAGGCTTGATCATGATATGTGAAAAGTAACAACTTTTCACATATCGCCCAGCCCGCAGCACTACAAATGTCTGCCAAAGAGGCACCGTGCGCCAAAGCTGAGGTAGAGGCAACACTCTTTGTGGAGTGGGCTCTAAGACCTAGGGGGCACGGCTCTCCCTGGTATAAGTACGACAGGGAGATGGCTTCCACCACCCAATGGGCCAGCCTCTGTTTGGAGAC
>JAUMHP010000040.1:648411-678743 GCA_032361065.1 Enteromius trimaculatus | reverse complement strand
TATATAATATATATTATATATTTATATTTATATTTATATTTAATGTTCAAATAATCCAGTTAACTAATTTAATTAATTTCATGCCTAGACTGTGAACTCTGAATCTGTGGTTGCAACAGATGCTTCCTGGGTGGATGCATTAACGCCACGCTCCAAGCGCATAGTGTATGTACTCATTACACTTATTTAATCCTTTACACACTTTCCTGACACCTCCTATATGTGTGTATATATATATCAATAATTGCATTTGTTTTGCATCGTAAGCATCAAAAATATACCTTTTTATGAGTAATGAGTTGTTTTATACATTTTGAGGTCACAATAAAGTGTAATTAAAATATATGAGTATCTGCAATTATGTTTATAATTAGAGCTTTGTATTGCAGTGGAACGTTTCTTGCTGTTGTTGCTGGCCTGCTATATGGATCTTCATTTGTTCCAGTCCTGTACATTAAAAATCATGCATCAGATCCAGACGGCCAATATAGCGGGGCTAGCCAGTTTGGTAAATCCTGATTACCCTGTTATAAGCATTAGTTGAATTCTTTAATATGAACTATTTATTATGTATGCTGTTTATATTAAACCATGTTTCTTTGTAGATCTGGATTACGTGTTTGCACAATACAGTGGGATTTTCCTCGCTAGTACTGTGTATTTTGTCTTGTACTGTGCCATCAAAAAAAACAGACCTCAAGTTTTTCCCAAAGCAGTACTGCCAGGTAACATATCACTTCAGTTTAAAGTATTTTTTCGCCCCAAAATGATATTTAATTAAGGCATACTCAGGCCATCCAAGATGTACAGAAGATGAGTTTGTTTCTTCATTTAAAAAGATTGGGAGAAATTTAGCATCACATCACTTGCTTACCAATTGCCTGCAGTGAATGGGTGCCGTCAGAATGTCCAAACAGCTGATTAAAAACATGGTTTTTGTTTTTCCTTGTAGGCTTCCTTTCTGGCATCATGTGGGGTATAGCCACGTGCTGCTGGTTCCTGGCCAACCACTACCTCAGTGCTGTAGTGAGCTTCCCCATTATCACGACAGTGAGTTACAGATCTCAAAATAATGCAGATCTTTTTGTATTTTTCAGGTAAGATTGTCTCTGATAATGTGTGATTGGTTCATTCCAGGTTCCTGGATTGATTGCAGCTCTTTGGGGTGTTCTCGTGTTTAAGGAAGTGAAGGTAAATACTTGTGTATGGTGTATGAGTTGTGTTATCGCTGTCTATTGCGTTTATCTTTTTGTATTGAACTTTTCATCTCCTCTCTCTCCCTCAGGGTTGGCGAAATTACATTGTCCTCATTGTTGCTTTCTGTCTTGTTTTATCTGGGGCATTACTGACCGCATTCTCAAAGGTTTAAACCCTTTTTTTAGACGAGCAAAATGCAACAAACAATTTTAGGTTTAGTGTTTTAACATTTTAGGTTTATCTTTTGAATCTTGTAATGAATGCAGAGATTGTTCTCTCGTATCAGGTTATGCAGCTAAAAAACCCTGATCATATTGAACAGAAACGATATTGTTTATATCAGGGAGGGATATGATCCTAAATGTATAACATACAGTGAATGTTACAGCAATAGCAGCACATTGTTTTTTTATTTTTTACTAGGAACACAGTTCACTATATTTTTGTTGCATGTGCAATAACAAACTTTTTTAAATGTCATGTTTACACTATAATGAACCTCATTTTACTGTATATTTGCACATGTAATGATTAGTTTTTTAATATTGATGCATCTGCACAGTATAAAAGCAGGAAGGGTATAAAATGCATAATGACAATGAAGCATATTTTAAAATCATTTAAAATGATTAAAAAAAAAAGATAATTGTGCTTATTTTCACTTTTAAATTCATTTTTTTGTTTTTTAATTTAGCATATATTCTCAATGGTGATCAGTACTGTAAGAGTATTTTACTGTACATTTTAATTACTTCAATGCAATAATTTTAAATATGACAAATAATGATACTGCATTACAGTACTGGGGGAATGTCATAAATGTCACCATGCAAAAATGTTTAGTTTAAAAAGCAGGCTTTTTCTTGTACATAATATCTAGTTGTTTTATATCATTTTCTTTTCTTCAGAATTTGTAATGTATCTCATGAAATGTTCGATTGCTAATGGTGTTTTATGGCTGCCAAATTGTGTTCGAGGCCTTGGTTTTTATTAGATTTTTTTTATTTTATATTACCAAAAAGGAATAAATATTCAAATACAAATGCAAAGGATTTGTGAACTGAAGAACATTGCTTATATTGATACAGCATGCTATAAATAAAGAACCAAGAAAGAAAATATAATGAGATGGCACACGATTTTCAGCAATGACAAAACATTGTTTATTTCAAACTTTCAAAAAAGATACTTTAATAAAATATGAACAATGGGGGGCAAAGTTTCCCTCTAAATTTTCTCCAACTAAAGCTCTTTCTGGACATTTTAGCTGTACAAACATCTGTGCTTGTAATATTAAAAGCGTAATTAACTTCCAAACAAATTCAGTTTTAAGAATGCTCATGACTAAAGACCCTCGAGCTCCTCCTAGCAGACCGTCAAACTCCTCATGAGAGATAAGTAACAACAACATCCTTCAGCACCTCTGGAAACATCATGGATGTACATCAGTGACAGAGTCCACAAAAAGGGCTTATTGTACAATTGGTTGAACGCTTGAGAGCGAGTGTGGCCCCTGAAACACAGTCTGGATACGGTTCTGAATCTCTGTGCATGGTTTAGTTTGGTTTCATGGGTGCGGGAATGTTTGCTGAGGCCTGCTCCAGGAAGGCCAGTGGACCCTGTGGCAGTTCTGTGGGCTTCTTATGCTGGACGTTGATGTCTTCCAACACTTGCTGCCAATGATGGATCTTGGTAAGATGTTTCTGAATCAGCATTTCTTTCCTCTGGAGTTCATTCTTCAATTCTGATGCATCCTAAAAAAAAAACAAAAAAACATTTAGTTTAGAGTATGAACTATGCGTTTAGTTTGCGTAATAACGGATGTGTAAGAGTTTTAAAAAAAGTTCATGAAGTTGGTATTGATTTAAATGATGGATGGATTTTATGGATGATTTAAAAACAACTAAAAAGGTTTACCTCTTTTTCCACCTGTTCTGGTTTCTGTACCGACAGCTGCAGTCTTTTCTGAAGGAAGAAACATTCAGTCTGTCTGGCTACATCCAGAAACTTCTGGATACACTGATCAACCCCTGAAATGCATGGCACACAAAATCAAGGCAAGACATTACAAGTAAAGCCACTGTTTTACATGCAATTGTCAATTTCGAGATTTTAGGCTATTCTTTAATAATAGTAATAATAATTTTTAAACTAGTGGAACAAACATCACAATTACAAATTACATTTATTAAAGGTTAAGGTTTGTACAGAGTTGTACAAATTTGTTTGTATATTATGCACCTCATTTATATATCATTCTACTCCCTAAAACATTTTGTAATATCACAATATTAATACTACACTACACAAATTGATATTACACCATTTTTTGAAGCAGCTTTGATTATATGAATGTGGTAATTATTAAGTGTTTAATCAACGTTGCTTGCTATTACTGTCTGATAACAACAAAAGGAAGAGTAAAACATTACCGGTCCTAATTTCTTCCTGGTCTGTTCCATTCACATAGTCTTGACTGACAAGAGATGCAAAACACGCCTGTGGTAATCAAAAACGATAAAAGACAGATTACATGAAAATCTAGAATAACAACACCACTGATTATAAAGAATAAATTATAAAAGAATAACAACTTCACTATCAAAATAATGGACACCGTTTCGATCCACAGCCAAGCAAACAATTCATTTCTACAGCATTTATAAAGCATGTGCTTATATACATTAAATATAAAAGGAAATATTCATATTAAAGATAAGAAGATACGTGTACAATCAGTTTATGATCTATCTAGAAACTGTCGCTTTTCGTTTAACGTTAACTGCAGAAAATCTATCACTGGTACGTAAGCAGCAGCAGCAGTTTTATCAATCTAGCGTTACTCACCTCGAAAGAAGCTTCCAGCTCGTCTACTAAAGTGTTATTTGCCCCTCTGTTACCAGCAGGACCTGTGAGAAGTCCTGGTTGACCTGGGCCGCCAGGACCTGTAGGTGGATGAGATCCAGGAGGCTGCTGACCGGAGAACATACTGCTCATGGAAGACGCCATTTTTCACTAACAACAACACGTCTTCTTCGCGTGCGTCAAAATATGTCTCAGTCTATTGAAGACGTAATGCATCGCCACCTAGTGCACAGGGCACGCAATGCAACTCATGTGTGTCGTGTTGGTCTAGTCATACATTTACTAAGTAAATAAATGTCATTAGCTTTTAAATTTTATTTGACGTTTCCTCTAATCTTTTTGTGGTGGAAATGATGCCTGAGCAATCACAATATAATGCACACAATATTTTTTTCAAATGTAGCCTATGTCTGTGTATTTTACTCTTCAATTTAGAGCATGTAATAGCTAATTCATGACATTGATATTATATTTAAAAGAAAGATAGAAAGATGTAAAATATCTCCAAGTTTTAAAAAAATTAATTATTGGGACATAAAAGTATAAGCCACCCAAAAAATCTTTTTGTGATTCTTGTTCTTTATCCATTTTATATTTTAAAAATATAAAAATGTGAATGTTTTCAATATTCATCTGAAAGAGGAATTTAATAACAAATTAAAAAAAGAAAGAAAGAAAATAAATAAATTCTTGGGACATATAGTCCACCCAAAGTTATATGATGTTTTTTTTTTAAATTATCATTCTGTATCCATTGTTTCCTAAAATCTAGACTTTGAAGATTTCAGCTTTGTGCCTTTTGTACCTTTGTACGTTGTTCATTACACACACATGGATGACTAACAGCTCAAAATTTGCCATTTCGACCTTCCCACGACTTGGGCCTTTTAAAGAAGCTCAAGGAAAACGAGCCAGCTAGATAAAAAGTGACAGCTCGCAAAAACAGGTCAAATAGAAAGTTCACTGACATTTAAAAGAGCTTGAGCTCCAGAGCTCCTTCTAATGTAATTGGCAGAAAAATCTATAGAGCATCTGTCTAGTTGTCATTAAGTGTCAGAAGAGTGTTTCAAAGCCTCTGCAGCGACCTGTGAGCTTCCAGTTATTGGACAACGTAGTTAAAGCAAATGTTTATGTCTCTTTTTTTGTTTCATGACAAAACGAAAAAAAGAAAGAAATAATTTATAACGACACAAATTATTTTGGAGGTGTAAAAAAAAATTGTATTGCAAATTCAATCCTATCCGTTAACATGCGTTTGAACTCGTTTTCTCACTTCTTTATTCCACCAGGTGGCGCTGCTCCATTCAGAAAGAGAGGCTTCACAGCATCACACCTATTGGATCGTTTCACTGGGTGTGTTGGAAATAATTCCACAGCTTTTGTCAGGTTGGTTTATTTTTAAATGCCATATTCTGAGAACCTTGAAGTCTTGCCCACAAAAAGACAGGCTTAATGAATATTTAGCCTATTTTTTAATCGACCAGAAACGAAACAATTTAGTGTACAAAACAACTAAAATGTAAATTAACTGTATAAATGTATCCTGTTATTAAAATACAACATGAATTTGTTCTGACGTGAACGTCCTGACAACACAACTCAATCTTTTGATTCAACTCATCACTCTCATCAGTCATACGACGATGCTTGCCAGTGTGAGGCTAATTGTGTTCACTTGTTTACCTAACAGCTATTACAGAAATATCGAAATGAAAAGAAAATGGAATAATTTAAGAGGGTTTTTTAACTATAGGCTGAAAGACTATAGGACTTTTTTAACTAATAGGAAACGACCTAAGAATTGTGGCTAATGTTCTGTCAGGATACTCTTTTAGAGTTATAAATAAGCAGTAGGACTCTCCCTCCAAGTTATCTGGTTCGTTCTGGAGAACACTTTCAAACCCAACGTTTAGATAACATTAAAACACCTCCTTAATGTTTTCTCTAACATATTAGTTTTAGCTTTATCTGTCGACCGTTAACGTTACGCAGCTAGCCTACTGAAAGGCTCAGGATGTTTACTAACCCCCACCACCAGAGAAAAAGACTGAAAAATGATTAAAACCCCATTTATTTCGTAATTCGTAACTGTGAAGAACAACACTGTAACAGTGCAAGTACATTTTGTGCAGTGGACAGAATCCGTGCGCCAATAAAGTGCAATTTATCAAATGACAAAGCTTTAATAAATACGCGCATCAGTGTTTCTGATTTGCAAGAACTATAGAGTCTCTAAAGAGAGCGGTTTTCAGCAGCTCTGGAATAAGTGTCATGCTATGAATGCATCACAGCGTCATGCTGTGAATTGGTGGCGTTTGGTGCTTTCGGACAGCCACGGACCCCCGCGTGAGTAACGCTTGTGCAGAGGCGCAGTTGAGCCAGCTGTCAGTGCTGCTACACACGCTCACTCATTCAGACTGATGGACACTTCAGGTCTGACCGCGCGTGAAGCGCCGCAGGTAAGGCTCTGGAACGCGCCTTTTTTTTTTTGGAAACATGCAGAATCTCTCCACTAGTTCGTCACTGTTTCTGATTTCTCCGTGCACGGACATGTCATTTTACTATTGAAGAACAGCCAGCAAGGCAGTGCGATTCAATCTCCCTCAATATGGTTGATGTTGTTCTGTGCGTTAAGACGCGATTCTCTGTTACACGTTTGGCTTAAGGTGAAAACGCAGAGAAATGTAGGATAGGGTTTTGCTAATTTCACAATGCGTTAAAAAAATTAACTTTACGCGCCCAGACGCGTAATACCGAGCGCAGCTGGTGGGCAAGAAGAAATGGATCATTAGATTATAAGGACTTTGACCTGTTTACTATACACTAGATGAAAGCACTTAACTCAGGAGTTTGGAGGCAAATAACGCGCGATAATGAAACTAAATGCTATCATCGAAACTGTCTCCTGTGAACGAGAGAACAGTGAGGAGGGAATATCTCACGCCCAAATGTTCTCCTTGGATGGGCTTATCGGTCTCTTTAGGATGTAATGGCACATTTCAGATTGTTGAGAGGAGACATTAAGGTAATGTGTTGGTGATCTCAAATCCACTCTTTTTGTGTCTAGATTGTATTTCAGCACTAGATATATATTATTGTAACTGTTGACATACTGTTGAATTTGTCTTTTATGGCGCCCTATAAATTCCTGGTGCAGACTGAAAATTTCAAAGTTCATTTTGTGTCATCATTCTAGCTAAAGGATGTCTGATGCTATGTGTGTTGTGAAAGACAGACATGCTTTCTATATATGTAATATTGATTTGTACAATTTGAAACTGTGGACTGGGGATTTGATTTGATTGTTATGATTCTGAGATTTTCTCCATTGCATTTGAATTAGAGTTTTATAGAGCACTTGGTGTAGAACAAGATGCACTTTTACTATAGCCTACTAGAACACTAAAAAAAGACTTTAGGAATCGGATATCATATAGGACATCTATTTTCTTTTGCTCACCTTCCCAATTTTCACCTTGCCATTTCTGTCAGTCAATATGTTCCTGTGTTCTTCCATCATTCTCTTCCTTTATCCCAGTACTTGTCTTTTTGCACCGCATGTCTCACTTGTTTAGTTCCCATGGCTCCCAATGACTCTTTTGGAATTAAATCAGATTTTTTTTTTAAATCATAAACTCAATTTCGGCTCCTCATAGACTCAATTTGTAGGTTTTCTATGTTCCATTTATATAAGCATCATTATCTTCATATCTGTTTTTTTAGTGAAAGAAGTCAATGTGCCTCTAGAAAGACCACAGTTGATGACCTAATTATATTGTCATGGCAATGGCATTAAAAGTGTCTGCTGATTCAATGAAAGACAATAAATGCATTTATTTTTTAGTTCATCATAATTTTTTTTTTAAAAGAGCAATTTTGCCCAGGTAATATTTTGAAAGCAAAATATATATTTTTTTATGTTATAGACAGTCAACATATGGCCAATGGGAGGAAAAAAATATTACACCCTCAGTAATAAAAAAAAAAAGTGAGTAATAGAGTATGTTTGCTTTATTTTATTGCTATGGATAACATGTCAAATGCTATATCCCTTTTAATGTTCAAGTGGGTCCTCATTAATATATAAACTGAGCAAATAATTATTTCTTAATCATTTAGCATTTATTGTTCACTAATCTTTCCTTCGGTGGGCTTTGTGTTAACTCGAGCTATAAGTTGATCACAGTCCATGAATTGAACTTTATTTCAAACCACATCAGTTGGACATTGTTCAGTCTATTTTTTTTTAACTGAACCCAGAAGACCCAGAATTGTTCTTTCACATGTTTTCAGAAAAGGTTTAATATAGTGTTTTCTCCTTTTGTGTCTCAGAGAAAAAAATATCAGCATGCAGATCTGAAACTTCATGGGGAGTAAATGACGACAAAACTTTTAATAGTTCGCTCTTCCTTATGATGACAATTGAAGTGTGTTTGGTGTATTTGGCGTGCTGCCCAGAGGGCGAGCCTGGAGGTTGGCGAACGCCGAGCCCTAATTGTTTGAAGCTCGACGTCCGGCTCAAACTCCGCTTACCCCCTTGTAGGAAGACGTGATGGTGGAGAAGGGGTGGAGGCGGGATGCATAACGAGATAATGAAGCAGAGGAAGTGGGCTTATTTAAGGGGAAGGCTAAAGAATTTGATTGGATGGGACCAAATTAGGTTGATTAGGAAATGCGTTCCAGCCGTCATGCGTACACGCTCCTCTCGAAATTGTGTTTATCAACATCACTTATTTTTGGGTGACCAATCTCGCTACGCTAATGTGGACTACTGGCCTACATAGGACATTTAGGATTTACTTCTGTGACCATCAACAATAAAAGAAACGGTGGACACTAGATCTAACAAAACTCCTAAAACAAGGCACTGGATTATCAAATAGATAAAACTAAAACAAAAAAGCAGAGCTGGAACCTCGTTCTATCCACCGGTTGTTATTTAGTGTTTAGGAGGATAAAATATTTGGAGAAGTCCAGTACCACCACCAGAGAGAAGCTGTTTTAACTGGAATATGCAGTAATGACATTTTAATAAATATATATATATATATATATATATATTGCCATGGCAATGGCATTAAAAGTGTCTGCTGATTCACTGAAAGACAATAAATGCATGTATTTTTTTTAGTTCATCATATCAATACATATGCATGAATGAATCATTTACTGAAAGATTAATACATTTAGAAAAGAATATAGAATTTCATAACGGATTTATTTATTAAACATACGAGTATATAGTCTGATATTTTGCAGATTTTTCAAATATACTTCTCTTCTCTAGGTAAATGAAAACCTAAATAGGTTTAGTAAAAATATAGATAGGATGAATTTCCTTGCCATTCAACTTAACTTAGGTTTTATGGCTGTTAAACAGATCTTTTCAAGAGGCAAACAGACCTGTCATATTGTCATTCAGTGAACGCTCTATTCTACTGAAGCAAAACTACCAAAGTCTTAAACCCAGATATGCTTTATGCATGCGTTATATACCCAAGACACCCAAGCAGCGCCTTGCAACTTTCAAAAGACGTCTCTTCTGCGAACGCTCGACCCAAACCTGCAAATGCAATAACACTGTTTTTCCCTTTTATTTCTCTTCTAGTGTGTAGTTCTCTGAACAATCCTATGACACCAGTTCCTACGTTACCGCCTCCTTATGAAGAATTGCTCGTCTCATTTTTAAGTCGCTTTGAATAAAAGTCTATTAAATGATTAAAGATAAATGTCAGTGCGATAAGAGACTATTATTCACACAGTTTATGTATTAATGAGGTTCAGCTGGAACATTAAACACTAGGGGTGTATTATTTGTCGTAGCATTTGCCATCTGTTGTCCATAACAATAAATTAAATCAATCATACTCTTACAATAATTAACTACCTTCAAACATTCCTTGGGTGTTATGAGACATTGTCTTTTTTTTGAGTGACTTCGCAGTACCTTATTATCTAATTTAACATTGCTGGAATACATTTTTAATACTCTGCACACCTAATTGGATTTTCCCTTTACAGACATGCAAAGGCAAATGAATGACTCCCATTCTATCTTGACATTTAAGTGCCTGCTTCAAATGCTGGCGTATTCCCTTTGTAGCCCACTCTACTCTTAAGGTCACTTTGTAGAACGGTACCGTCAAGGGAATACTCTGCACAGAGCATGTGAACAGCTCGCCATTTAGCCTCAGTCTATTGGGATTAGCCACCGTCTGCATATCCCATCGCAGTTCATGTGCACGAGACTGCCGTACTGTAAACGTATTGGCCTCCTATGAATGAAAAGGTTAGCTAGAGATTCACGGATGGAGTTCCAGTCATTTTTATGTTGTTTAAATATATTTTTGTACAATGTGTTTACAATAACCAAACACACTGAATAATGAACCAGTGAATTCAGAGTTGAATTTGACTGCTGATAGAGACAATGCAGAAAAGGGAGCCCAAGATGAAAGAACCAGAGACCTAAAAACAGGAGGCTTTGCCACCTCTGTTACCTTGACAACCTGCTTTCACTCTGATATATAGACCAATGCAAGTCATTCATAGAGTTTATGTCTGTGCTTACGTCTGGAAGCAAAATTATGTATAATTAAGACCTATGACATGTACTGTTCAGTATATTAAAGAAGTTTGAAGAGAATTGGAAATATATAAGAGTCAGACTGAGTTTAGGGATATATAAAGAAAATGTCATTAGCTTTCAGTTTATTTTAAGGTTACACATGCAATTAAACCATAATATTAATGAACTTTTATAGAGTTAGAGTTTGATTTACGGTTAGTCACTTGTAATTAAGGGTAATTTATAGTTATAGCTACAGAATGTACATGCAATAAGCGGTGTGTACATAATCATAAAGGTTCAGTACATACCTCGGTTTTGACTTTACGATTAAATGTGATTTTTGGTGCAACAGGGCAAAAAAAAAAAAAACTATACAAACTTCAATTATATTTCACATTTTCTTAGGGATACAAATCTACCTAAGCTTCTGTTCTAAACTAGGGAGTCCTTTTACATTGCTATAAGTTTACAGTTATAACAACAGAGCCCAAACTTAAATTCAAGTACTATTTACTCTCAAATTATCAACACTCAACTACAAATGTGTAAAATTGCAACGCACTTTTTGAATTAACTTCTGAATTATGACATAATTATTTACACAGTCATAAATTGTTTCATACCAGATTTTTTTTCATTAACCATATGAGTATAGAGTCTGATATTTTGTTAAATACTCTTCTCTAGACTTTATTTCTCTAGCCAATAACAAGCTTTGGACACTGATGACTTGCCTAAATTAAATGAATCCCTATGTTACGTTTTATTTACAAGCGGTTTTGTTGGGCGACTTTCCATGATTGAAACACTGAGCGATATCATGAGGCATGAGATGTTCACTTAAATAGTACAAAAGAGGAAGGGATGAAATCGCGCTGCCATTGGACTGAGGCATTTATATGGAGATCTATATCTTGACATCAATTATTGTTTGAATTTCTAGTAAAAACAAAAACGGATATGATTTGTTCGGTACACACGCATATGCCAACGTAAGAGACCTTCTACCCCAAAAATTGTGAGTACATGTACCACTACACCACTGTAACATGTTAATATAAAATGTTACTGTCAGTGGAAAATGCCTAGACGTACGTGTGTGTGTGTGTGTGTGCGCATATTGGCCAAAATCCACTGGTTTTATTCGTATTATTAGCCAGTAGCTCAGCCAGGAGTATTTAATGGCTTCATTTAAAAAGAAAGAATCGAGTGCCAAAATCTTAATTAACTTCTCTATTCCATGCATACCATGTAGGCTTAATTAAACCGCTTTTAGAAATGGACAACATTATTGTTTTATTAATGTTATTTTGTTGCCTTTGGAATGCTGTTGGATGATTTATAATTATTACACAATTAAATCTGTATTATTTGCCCTTCCAAAGTGTAATGTAAGGCTTAAAAATAAAGGTGAACAAGGCTAAGGTTAATCAAAATAGCGATGCTAGAAGTTTAAAATAACTCTTTATTAAATTTGACTGAAGGGAACATTTATTGATTTTTGTAACTGGATTGTTCCGTAATCAAACATGACAGTAGATACGGCTTTGTCTTTTCTGAGTATTGATTGAAATGTTTTCTTATGTCTCCACAGAATTACTAAAACATGGTCCTGGAAAGGTTGTTATCTGGAAGAAAGGAGTCTATGATCACTTGATATAAACTAACACTAACTAACTGTTGAGAAGGCGGAACAATGCCTGACTCCGCCTTCTCTCCACCAGTTCCACCAATCACCGCTCTGAACTGTTCCTTAGATGTATCGAATTGCTCCTTCGCTAACCTCTCCACAATCTCATATGGCGACGAGTGCTACGGCAGCCACTCTTTGTTTGTTGTGATGGCCATTGCCTACAGTGCTGTGGTACTTTTGGGTGTCGTCGGCAACCTGGCTCTCATTCTTGTCATCGCACGACAGCGGGAACTTCACAACGTCACAAACGTCCTAATCGCAAACCTCTCTGTTTCGGACCTGCTGATGTCACTAGTGTGTCTGCCGTTCACTTTCATCTACACCTTCATGGACCACTGGGTGTTCGGCGCGGTCATGTGTAAACTCAACAGCCTGGTCCAGTGCTGCTCCGTCTCGGTGTCCATCTTCTCCTTGGTTCTGATCGCTATTGAGAGACACCAGCTCATCTTACACCCTCGCGGATGGAGGCCGAGCCTGAACCACGCCTGTCTGGGGATCAGCCTCACCTGGGCCCTGGCCACCCTCACCGCCACCCCCTTTCTGTTGTTCTCCAGGGTGACAGACGCCCCTCTGAAGCAGCTGCCATCGGTGTTTCAGGAGCAGTACAGGGGAAAGGTGGTGTGTGTGGAGGAGTGGCCCTCCAGAGAAATCAAGCTCACCTACACCACTGGCATGCTAGTGCTGCAGTACATCACTCCTCTCACCTTCATCTTCATCTGTTACTTGAAGGTAAGACCAGAGGGATGAGTAAGAAGAGATCGTGGCATACTGTAAAGAAAAAGGACCAGGGCAAATAGAGTGCAATTCTATAAAAGCAAAAATTCTGTGTGTGATTTACTGATATTGACTCTCAATTATTTTTTTAATATTTAAGGCCTGTACAAACCGGGACGAATATCACACGCGCATTTCCTTAGCGTTTTTTGTGACTTAGGCCCAATCCCAATTCTATTTTCTACCCCTTTGCCTACCCCTTGTCCTTTGAAATGAAGTGGAAAGGGAAAGGGTTCAAAATTGTCCCCTAAGAAATGGGACACCACTACTACACTGTTAAACGTCATCAGCCATTGTCACTGGCTCCTAACGTTACGTCAGAGGACATGCACCGATGTTTATCACAAATTCCAAGATGTCGCCGTCAGTCAGAGCAGTTGTGTGGATTGCCGCGGTTTTTACCACATGCAGTCAAGTCACCGGGTATATG
Source organism: Enteromius trimaculatus (assembly GCA_032361065.1). Taxonomy (NCBI): domain Eukaryota; kingdom Metazoa; phylum Chordata; class Actinopteri; order Cypriniformes; family Cyprinidae; genus Enteromius; species Enteromius trimaculatus. The sequence goes on along the minus strand of JAUMHP010000040.1, from coordinate 665,213 downwards.
ACATAAAAATACATTTTGTGCAATCAGTGCTATCTGCTAGCAAACGTTAGCGTTTTTTTTTGCAAACGTTTCTTTACGGAACATCACCGTAAACACAAGACTGATGGTAATATACATATAGTGAAAACTTGTCATAAAAATCATTATTAATGGCAAAAATTACTTGCATTTATGGGTCTGCTTGCTCGACTGAGCAGCCATGTTGGAAATTTCTCTTAGCCCTTCGTTTGAAGTGAGGTCCCGAAAAATCTTCGCTTGTAGGGCCATCTAGCCCTTCCCCTTCCCCCTACCCCTCCAACCAAAAGAGAATTGAGACACCCCTACACGTGAACGCGCCAAACGGAGGGGTAGGGGAAAGTGTAAGGAAAGTGTTTCTTTGCGCAAAAGAAGTATTCTCATAGCGCAGGTAAGAGATCAACGGATGTCACATGGACTGTTTTATCTGTGTTTTTACCACGTTTCTGGATCTGTGATCATTTCAGTTGTACTGCTTTCTATGGTTTGGTCAGGTTTGGTTACGATTAAGGTGTAAAGGAACAGTATAGTTCCAGATGTAATTACAGGGGAGTACAATATGGAATATAAAAACATGCATGTACGCAACAAGTGCACTGATAAATTTAAATATAAGTACATTAAGGACACCAAGTATAAAGGGGGGCTGATATAAGAGAGAGAGATTTATACAGAGAATATTTCAGTTAACTGAAATGAAATAATGAAAATTGTGTCATTATGCACTCTCAAACACTCACTTACTGTTTTTAGTTTTCTGTGAAACACTCATAATTACAGACAAGCAAATACAGAACATCTATATATAGATCTTTTCCACAATTTTAATACAATTTTAGATTGACCTTGAGCTGAAGTCATTTTTCACTGTTCAATAATCAGATATGCCACGTATGACACATACTGTACGTCAGTATCATTGGACGTCACTGGTCCTTCAGTGTCTCTTAACAAAATATCATGATGTAGAACCCTTGACAGCATCATAGGAATCATAGGCAAAATATGATTTAAGAGCTGCTATGGAAATAATCGTCGTCAGGAAATAATTTACTTAAATTATGGGCTGTTCTTCGCAAAAAGCTATGACTTCAGAAGGGTTGGCATATAGTGCATGAATCATTCAGACCAATTTAATAATGTGTTTTTGTCTTTTTTGAGCTTGAGGTCTGTGGCCGCTATGATGAACAGTTGCTTTATGGAAAAGATCAATATTACATATATTTCCTGAAAATAAGTATACAGATTAAAATTAGAGTCGCAAAGGTGAGTTAATTTCGTAAAGTCCGTGTTTGTTTATTTGTGTAATCTCATTGCTGTCTCTGTGAGAAAAAAATGAAGCTAATGTAGAATCATAAAAGTCTCTTTCCTATGGGTTTACTTTAGAATACTAACCAAAACTGAAAAGTAGATCTTTCCTATGAGTTTTTTTCTTAAACACTAAACAGATATTAATACAGTTTCCCACGACACTGAATGATGTATCGTTTTTTTAGTGGTGCTAGAGGATCTCTCATTTCTCTTAGTCAGTTTGAAGACACTCTGTGGGCTGTGGAGAGCCCAATTTATTCCATATTCTTATGTCAGTCTGAACAGAACAGAACAAAGCCCTCCTACAACATCCTGACTGTTGTATCACAGTCTAGTACACGTCTCTCGTGGATGACTATGATATTCAAGCATATATACTGTAGATGTTTGTTGCTCTTTTCCTGTCCCTGGAGAGTTCAGCTTATACCTGACCAGTAAGGTTAAGGGTGGGTGAGACGTCACTGAGAGCTGAGCAGTTTGACATTTATTCAGGCTTATCTAAGTGGGTTTGATACTTATTTGTAAATGTTAAGCTGGCATACTTGATAGATTTCAATTTAATAGTCAGTGGTTATCAGTCAGAAGAGGCTCAAGATGCTCAGACTCTCCAAACCATTTTCAAATAAAGTGATGATCAGTCTCTTAGTAATGTGCATAATTAAGCAAGAAGCATACAAATTTGTGCTGGGCAATCCAAAATAAGTTTCCGGGAACATAATATATGTGTGTGTACTGTTTATATTTATTATGTATATTTAAAAACACATACATGCAGTATATGTATAAGTACATGTATACATTTGTATAATTTATATTATCTAAATATAAATAAATATTTGAATATAAATATAATTCTAACATATTGTTTTTAATATAAAAATGCACATGTAATGCATAATAAATATAAACAGCACACACATGTTATGTACACAAAAACTGTTATTTTGGAATGCGATTAATTGTTGCCCAGCACTAGTAAAAATGTAAAATGCATTTTGTTTGTCTATTACAATAAAGCTAGAATATTTGAAACACTATACCATTAAACACAAGCACAGTCAATACAATAAAACATGTTTAATTTGATGATTTCCAAAAGCAGAATGAAAACAAATTTGCTACATTTGTTAAATCATTTTGATTAAATTATATTGAATTGATATCTTAATCCTGCCAGCCATTGAAATACATTTTATGAATCCAATTTTTATAAAATTGTGACTCCCAGGCACTCTTTCACAGCATCCACCATGGTAAATGATGCGTTATACATTCCAGTAACAAGACACTTTATAAAGCCCTAAGCAAAAAAAAGCACAAGAGTCAGTCAGTGTTTGACCTAGTAACTGTGATGCGAACGGCTGACTTGAAATTCACCTCAACGTTAGATTCTGTATGTCTGACTTTTTACTCTTTTGTACTCTGTTTACTCTGTTATGCATTTAGGGAGGTCAGCTTTACTTTCAATTGAACCTTTACTATTTGATAATAATTCTAAAGCTATTTTAGTCAACTTAAAGTCTTAAAGTCAAGTAAATAAAAACCGACTTATGTACTATTTACATTCATGTCCTTGTCATAAACGATTTATCAGCACGTGTGTAAATCGAAATGAAACGCCTTCTCTTGTCATATATCCAGTTTTACTCTGAAATACTGTTAATTACTGAAGTAAAATAGAAATATAATCACAATGACTTTTTTTGGGAGTTGAGCCTGATACAAAACTAGTTATTATATTATAGCAGTCTCACAAATACAATCATAAACACACACACACACAAACAAAAAGGCATGTCTCTTCCGTTCTACTGTATTGTCTAAAGATTATTGCTGAGGTTTTTTTGTCCTAGAATCCAGTAGCTTTGGACATAGCTCAGTGAAACAAGAGTGTATGTTCTGACTGAACATGACCAGCAGCCAACATGACCTGCCACATCAGCTCATTGCCAACACAAACTCAGTACTGCTGCAGGTTTTGAAAGAAAAGAGAGAGGGGGCGGGATTGGGCAGAATAAATGAGTAAGAGGGAGACAGAAGATTGGAAGAAAGGGGTCTGCGCAAAAACGGATCATTTAAAAATTCAAAGACCCCCAAGATCACAAGGATGAGTCATAATGGCTCATCCGCAAAGAGTACAGAAATAGAAATAATAATAATAATGAAACCGAAAGATATGCTGCAATACAAAGGATTTATAACTTTATAATACGTAAATGGAAAGGAAGATTCATGTGACAAGCTCCCGCTTCTCAGTAATGGGTTTAATATGGAGATTATTATGCTAATAGAGTTGTAAAAATTAAAATGCGTGTGTGGGGTGACAGAATGAGCGTTCTGGCGTCATTATGACAATGGCTCACTGTTCAGATTGTCAAGTGCTGTTGAGTGTTTGTTGGCGTTCAAGTGAAATGACCGAGTTTTGTCAAGGATGCTTGTCACTTTTACACCCAATTAACCACGGGCGGTTAGTTCAAAAATGGAACAGCACTTACACCCACATGCACACATATCCATATTTGTCTCCTCCTTTCTCTTCCCCTCTTCCTCACCCTGGGTTTTTTTCCATCTCTTCCACTCGTCGTTTTAAAATGGTGCTCTTTTGGCGTTACGACTAAATTGCATCACAGAAAAGCAAAAGCACTTTTCACACTATTGCTAGTCCATTTCATTTGTTGAGTAGACATCTGAAATTATGTATTTTGTTTGATAACATTGGTAGAAATGATGGGGATGGAAATCCCATTTCTGTGTCTCATTTGTCTCATTTCGAGGCCAGTTTTGTAGATAGCTTTTCCAAAATGCATGTGATTATTTTTTTTCACCCGCTGTGCTTATTTGCTTAATCATAAAAAGGAGCACACAAAAATGTCATTGTTTTCTACATACAGTACATCCTGTTTCATATTTCATATCAATCAGTTTCATCTGGTAAAAAAAGGATGGCTTCTTTTGATGTGGTAAAATAATGCCAAGAACAGCTCTTTGGGCAGCTGTGTTTTTGTAATATTTGGCTTTTTATATCACTGTAAATAGCAGCATGCTTTATGATTGGATTGAGAGACAGCGAATCATATTTGCATAGAAATTAAAAGCAAGGGTAAAACGATATGCGAATATAAATGATGGACAATTCAAATAGAACAACAATAGTAAAAAGAAACCTTTTTAAGATTAAAACCTTTTAAGTTATTTGACACCATAATCGACCACAATATTTAAATTATGCTATTCACTGACAGCATTGTTAGTAGATTTTGATTTATTTTGTAACTCGTGATCTCAAAATGGCCATGCACCAACCAATTTATCACCCTGGCCAATATTTTGGTTTATCTTGGTCTATCACTACCAGAGTATATGACTAAAGCATTTATATTCAGTTGGATCTTTAGGTGCTACTGCCATCCAACCATCCCACGGTCCAATAATTCAGAATGTGACGCCAACAAAGATTCTGGCTGTCCGGTCAGGGCAGCAACTGTCGGATTGCATCAGATCAGTCTCTCTCTCTCTGTATGAGCCAACGACTTCATGAGTCCTAATGACTGAGGGACTTTTTTTGTTCAGCCGTCAGTAAAATCAACCTAGAATCACATCTAATCAGCCCACTAAATAAAGCCAGCTTTCTATGGAAATCAATTGGAGTCAAACTTACAAATTACATACCATACTGTATACAAATTCGCTGTTTTAGTCTGGCTGACATTGGCTTTCAGATTTGAGCTGAAGTAAAAAATAAGTTATGAACACATGCATCTCAGTGCGTGTATTCATTCTCTCTCTCTGCCTCTGGGTTTTGTGTCATGCAGTTATTTCAGGTCACAGGACTCTGTGCCAGCGCTGCCATTCATCAAATAAAGAGAGAGAATGAAAAATGGAGGATAAGATGGCTGGAGTTAGTTGTGCTTCCGAGATTCTGATCTGTGTCATGCTAATGAACTAATGATTAATTCATTCATCTTGTCGTGCTAATAAGGCTTGCAAATGCACATGCACTGGGCGGAGCTTGTAGATGTTCTGTTCTAAATGGACAGACTGTTTATCCAGCATTAGGAATAAAAAGGCAAGGCTTTTGAGAATGGCAGAGCTCTGTCCCTTAGCTGTCCAAACGCCAGTCATTAATGCCACTGTGCAAATTATTCATTGTTTTTTTATTTATATAGGAAATTTGAGGGTAATCTTGAAATGTGGTTCATCTGAATTGCCTTTTGGATCCAAATAATCTATTGCAGAGGCTAACAGTATGTGGCATATTAAATACCATAGAATGTAAACGACATAACAAAGAGTATTTGTGTTATATCATTACTTGCTTTATTTTTGCGAGATAATTTTACTTCTGTGTGTAAATGTTCGAAAAGCCTGCAACAGTGTGAATCAGTGTCATTTTAGCATTATTTAAATAATATTATATATTTATGTTTTAAATAGCCTTTTTGTGTGTAATATTTGTTAAATTATTCAATTATTTTATTACAATTTATTTAATTTATTGTTATTTTAGTTCTGGATTTGGACATTTTAGTGTATTTATTTATTTAACTATGACTAGATTTAAATAGATTATTTTTGGTCTATAAATTTGTAATATGGATGTTGCTTGAATAAAAATATTTGGACACACTTTATATTAGGTGGATTTAATTACTATGTACTTACAATATTGCATCATGTTGTATTGCGAAACACTTTAGCTGCTGTTGAGGTGGGATACGGGTATGGTTAGCGATAGGTTTAAGAGTGGGTTACGGTGTAAGGGATTGGTCAACAGTGTAATTATATACATGTAATAACAGAAATCAATTACAGATGTAATTACATATAGGTATGTTTATAAATACAAGTACATGCATGCATGCATATAAAAACATGCATGTACACAATAGGTGCACTGTACCAAATGATTCATTTAAATGTAAGTAGTAGTTAAGGCCACCTAATACACAGTGGGACCAAGTATTTAATTAGTGTTAAATGTTTTAAATGGAGAAAGATGCTCTTTATAGAACAGATTATTCCACTTTCTACCAATAAGAACTAGTAAGTCCTAGCCTCATACTTCCTTTGACGCTACTTTCATTTTGCGCGCAAAGTTAGTCTGGCCAAACTGCCGTTTTAGAGTATTTCTGTTCCCAAAAAAATGGGAACCAATGAGAAACGAGCTCAGGTTAAGCCCGCCTCCCAGAAGGCAGGTAGTAAGGTAGCTTGTCCAGACTAAGCTCCTATGAGCTTTAAAGTCAAGGAAGCAGTAAGTCCATGCTAACCAGCAATAAATGTACCTTTTGGGTCAGATCCCTACCTCCCAATCCATATTTTTATTCTGTTTGTTAAAGTGAATCAAGAGATATCTCCATGCATTTGTTTTGATTTGTTTTCAGCAAGTTCATTATGATTGCTGAGGCACTATTTATGACAATGTCGTTGCAGCACCATTATTTAACTTGCAGTGTTGTGTTTGTGGGCCTTAAAGAGTGTTCTGTTTGTATTCTCTCTGTCAGTTTGTGTTGACTCAATAATATGAAAGACACAGAACCTGAACACACACACACACAAACAAAGATCATCATTTGAAATGTCAGAGCAGCTTTTCCCCCACTGTGTTTTTAATGATGGTTTGCCCTCAGGTCAGCTATAGTTTATGAGCTTCGGCGAGCATGTCATAGGGTTGTGTACTGTGGTTGTTGGTGAAGGGAGTTGATTTTTAGACTGCAAATCTAACTAAAGTATACAGTAAATGTGTATTCATATAATGTTTTTTCAAGATCACGTCAAAATCCACTCGGAAGCTTTGGACCATTATTTTTATGACTTTTCAAAGGCTTTAATTTTCTCAAAGACCCAGATGTCATAAATCAGTTACAAAAAGTGCAGTTACAAGATAATTCTTCATAATAAGTAATTTTTAAAACTGTATACAAATCCAATCAACATAAACCATTTCATTTTATGTCTTTATTAATTTTAAAATAGACATTTATTATGGATACAAATAATGCTACATAAAATGAAATAATACATAAAATGTTAAAATAATAAAAATAAAATCTCTCTCTCTCTATTAGCAAGACAAAGGATTTATTGTATTCCAAACATTGTAATTTCCTCCGCTGTATGCTATTAAACACAATAGTATTGTGTTTTTTTTTGTGTCAATACATTATGTTGTGGAAATTGTCATTACCTTCAGAAAAAGTAAAATAAATGGCAGAATGTCTCTTTATATTGATATACAGAGATATATATTTGCTGCTGGACACTGGAAAAATATTATAAATGTACAGGGGGCCAAATTTCTTCATAATTTAAAAACACCCTTATATATAATATGAATAAATGACTGCTTATCTGTCTCCGTCTTCTCTTCCACTAATCACATGATGATTTGTTTAGTGTTTTGCTTTGCTTATTTAATATTAATTCACATTCTACACAGGCAAACAAAAACTAAATGTCTGATTAGTTTAAAGCAATGTCTGCATTGATACATAATGTAACTGAACAAAATTTTGCTTTGCTATTTCCATTTTGGTAAGGATATTAGTTTCCTAAAGGGTTAGTTCACCCAAAAATGAAAATTCTGTCATTACTCACCCTCATATCGTTTTAAGCCCATAAGACCATTGTTCAGAACACAAAGTTCTACATGGTGTGCCCTCTGGAGGGGCTTGTGGGCACTCCAGCGGGCAATCATGACAATATGAGAGAGGCATACGACTCTCCATAGACAGCAATACAAATGAAATTATCCCAGATCCAGAAACGTAGCAAAAATATTGGTAAACCGTCCATGTGACATCAGTAGCTCAGCTCAGTGACAATAGGAGAATACTTTTTGCTCAAATGAAACAAAAATAACATAATTTGCTCTACCATTCTTCTCCCCTGACTTTTTAGAGAGTATTATAATGCAACGCATGCGTTGTGATGCTCTCTAAAATGGCAGAAGCCGTAAGTCACGGAAGAAGAATGGTAGAGCAAATTATGTTATGTTTGTTTTTACTGCACAAAAAAAGTATTCTCTTAGCGTCGCGAAACTGAAGTTGAGCCACTGATGTCACATGGACTGTTTTACCACGTTTCTGGATCTGGGATAATTTCAGTTGTGTTGCTGTCTTATGGAAGGTCGGATGGTTTTCTGATTTCATCAAAAATATTTAAATTTGTGTTTCGAAGATGAACGAAGGTCTTCTGGGTTTGAAACGACATGTGTGAGGTGTGATTGAGATTTTTGTCATATTTTTGAGATTTATTCAATTATAATTGAACGAAAAAATCTCAGTGTAATGCCAATTTGTTTTCTGTTTACTGTGGTCTGCCTTTGAACCATCTGAAATAATGATCATTTTCTAAAAGGCCAAAAGTGTTCATAAGGAAAGAAACACTCTCATATATGACATATAAATAAATAAATGTTTTTCTGTCCCTCTCTTGTCTTCCTCTCAGATCTACACACGGCTGCAGCGGCGTAATAACATGATGGACAGAATCCGTGAGAACAAATACCGTAGCATTGAGACTAAACGGATCAACATCATGCTCTTTTCCATTGTCGTGGCATTTGCGGTTTGCTGGCTCCCGTTGAACGTCTTTAACGCTGTCATCGACTGGAACCACGAGGTGGCTATGAACTGTACCCACAATCTCCTGTTCTCGCTCTGTCATTTGACTGCGATGTGCTCGGTCTGCATAAACCCGGTGTTCTACGGGTTCCTAAACCGTAACTTCCAGCGTGACCTCCGGGCCTTCCGACTCTGCAAGATTGTGTCAACGCGGGAGAATGAATATGACATGGTTGCAATGTCAACTGTTCACACGGATGTGTCCAAGATGTCACTGAAGATGAGTAGCCTAGATCTCTAGTACACTTTTATAAAAGATACTCGTGTCTGTGTTCTTTAAAATGCATCTCTTTAGATTTAGTTCGAAAGTGTGCATTTACAATAAGAGTGATTGTTAGTTAGTTGATGTCAGGACTGTTGTGGCAACTGTTTTCCAAGCTCTGTATTGTAGTATACTCGTGAAATTGTAAAACAAGCGAGGATGCTGAATACATTTCTTGCAGACTTCCAGTGTCCCACATCAGTGAGGCCTCATTGATTCAGTGGACTGAGCTTTGATCACTAAGATGAAATCTTCCTGCTGCGTGTTTGACTTAAAGCGAAGAAAGCAGCAATGCAAATTAATGCAAAGCCCAAGAGGTCACAAATTTCAAAGATGGATTTAAATGTATAATGAATGTCAGATTGCGACTTTTAAGAGAAACTCTGAACTGTCTCTGTGCTGGATTAATCTTTTTTTTTTTAGGTGTTGAAACCAAAACTAAATTGGTTTTCTTCTTAGTTATTCCTTTGACAAACCAAGCCTGCAGGAAGTAAAGTCCTGTTTTTAAGAGGCATTCACATGGACAGCAATTTGCAGGAACAAAGTGACCTGACATTGTTCATTTTCAAAGAGACTTTGCGATTTCTGATGTCACGAGTAACAGCGACTGTTGGCGATGTGACAAAGCCGTGCAGAGCATCACGGCAACCTCCAGCCATTTAAAAGCTGTCAGTGTGAACAAGGCTGTTGTGCTGTTGCCCACAGTGTTTTATTTTAAACCAGGGTGTCCAGTCCTGCTCCTGGAAGGCCAATGTCATGCAGAGTTTAGATCCATACCATAATTAAACCAGAATTAAAGCACACCAAAACCAGATAATCAAGGCCTTTAGAAAGGACTGGGTAACCCTTCTTGAAACCTTTCTTTTTTTGTTTGTTCTATTTTATTACTTTCAATCCGTACCACACACAAACAAACAGGAATGTGTCAGTATAGTTTAATAAATGTACATCTTCAGTGATGCATAATGATTGTATTTTGAATTGATATTAAATAACCTCTATTGCATTATGTTATATATTGCTTATTGACAGATTTCCAGTATATATTTCACATTTGTTCCTTCATTAATAGAAGAAAAAATGTAATGCCATCACCACTTGTTTTATGGTCACTGTGGTCATTGTAGTTTTAGTTTTTAGAGGATCATTAAACGTGTAGTAGGTTTATTTATTTATTTATTTATTTTTTACAAAATGACATATAGAAGGCCATTGAAGTGGTTATCAAGCTCCTCTATTGCTTAGCAGACTATCATGTGCTGTTGTTGGGATTTTGCCAACATTAGCGATTGATCCGTTCTAAATTACCACAACAGCATAATCACAAAAAAGATCAACCCAGTACAAAAGAGTCCCAGATTACAAAGCAATGCAGTTATAGAGATTTGCCTTGGCGTGATTATATTTGTCCGTGGTAGGTCACTGTGCTTTTTGTGTCAAGAATGTTCCATATACTGTATACAGTATATACTTATACTTTTTTTTGCTGAAGATATTTTTTCATCTTTTTGGATTTTACAATTGTATTTTTCCACGTTACTTCATTTTAGCCTTTTTATTAAAAGTAAATAATACAGAAAACCCCTTTTAACAAATATTGTATATCCTACTATTAATTCTTTTATACAGTTAAATTCACTTTTTTATTTTATTTTGTTTATGTAGTTGCCATTAATATGACAGTTGCTGGTGCAATTAAGCTAGCAAAAATGCATCTCTTTAAAAGGAAGAAGCATTTCTTGTTTACTTTCAGTGTTAGAGAAAGCTCTTTAACTTCCCACAAGAGCTTAGCGACACAGGGCCAGAATTGGAGCAACAAAAATATCACAACACAAGCAAACACATTTGACAGATTTATTAATTTATTTATTTATTTTGAAGTGTAAGTGAGCGCTGATGCTCTTGCCACCGTTATAGGGAATCAAGGGGGAATAGTGTGCTGGGAAAATAACAAGCAAAATAATTAAATGTGTATTTCCAGAACCTGCTGTTTTCGTTCTCAATATTCCAACTGTCTGTTATCTGTGCTTGTAATATTTGAAAGGAATTGTATGGTGTTTTTTTACTTGAATGGGATATTTTACATTCTGGGAATGGGATATCCTGTGGATTCTGCAGTGGTGTTCTACTTTTTATATTGCTCATATCCATGCTTTCTCTATGGCAGTTTTTCATGATTTCTGTCAGTGTCACTTTGTTTCATTCAGACACATCAACCCTAATAAGATGTTCTGCAGTGCACAAAAACATCCATGTTTGCTTCACTGAGGGTGGTGATCTTTTCTCTCCAAAAGGGAATTATATCACATGACCTCTGACACCATCTTTCTTTGTGGTATGAGGAACAATAAAAATATAATGTATATAATGCATGTTTAGGCACTTGGTCTTTTGTTTGTTTTTGCCATATTTAAAGGGGTCATACAAACCCAGTTTTCCACAAGCTAATATGATTATTTAACGTCTTAATGGAAAGTTTGTAATATAGTTTGTTTTTAAATTTCTCAGAGATAGTTTTCAAAACACTAATTTTACCCTGTCATAAACAGCTCTTTTGAAATCACTCTGTTCTGTGTACTTCCCCTTGAAATCTTAACCAGCTCCGCTGACCCCGCCCCTCTTTTCTGAGGCACTCTCGGAGGATCTTTTTTTTAGCTGTATTCATACTCAAAAACATTATACTCACTGCTTCTGTAGGTGAGGCTGGATCATGAATGATTCACGCAAACAAAAGCGCATTTCAGTTGATCAAGGGTGCGTTTCCCTTCAGAACCAAACGTAAGGTTAATTTTCTGCCTTTAGTCACTTAGATGTCGGGAGTAAATCACTACTGCTATGTTCATTAATACATTAAACACCAAAACACCTCAATCTCTTAGGAGTCTTGCTTGTCTCGGTCTGATGACGACACACTCAGTGCGGGTCTGAGGTAAGACACCAGTTCAGTCTGTGTAACATGCTGCTGTCAATCAACTATTGTGGGAGTGGCCTCTGTCTGTGTGACGCCAAACTCACATGCATTTGAGAATGGCTTGATTTCAGAAGGGGCAACTTATTTCTATTAAATCAAAAGAAAACTCCCTGTGGATCTTTATTATTGTAGGGTAGTTGTACACACACTCCCAACACACATTTCAGTTCAAACCGCTTGAAAAAGTGTATGGGGCACCGGATGACCCCTTTAAGACACTTGAAGTCCTAAACTATCAATTTGAGAGTAAGAGTAAGTGAGTTATAGAAATGGACAGTGATGTACGTTATGGAAAACTGAAATAATGACCAAATAATTCTTTGTGACCTACAGGAAGGATCAGCTCAACATAAAAGTTGATACATTTTTTAGTCATCCGTCACTAGTTGGCTACTAATCGAACAGAAATGTCCGACAGTGGGACAGAAAGTGTGAAGGGTAATAGAAATAGTAGAGGATGTGATGAATGTGAGGATGAGTCTAACCAGAGGGAGGATGGTCACCTCTCCTTCTCTTTTGAGCCTCATGCAGTTAAACACTCCTGACAGCCGCCATGAGCTAACAACAAGGAGCAGTGACGACAATAGCTGGAAATGAATAGCTTGACACAGAGATAAAAGACGCCACACAGCAGGATTCATTTTATGATGCAAAACTTGACAAGAAACTAGTTTTAAAACTCACAATTCCAATGAGCTCCAAAACACAGTTGCTTAATACGTTGCTTAGCAACAAGAGGTAGACATCTTGAAGAGGACAAAGTTGTGGTTCTTGCACAACTTTTTCTCTTTTGTCTGAAACAGATGTCATCATAAAAAAACCGAAGCACTGAAATGTTTTGAGACTTTGAAAAGGGGTTTGTGTGCTCCAAGCAAAGATAAGTGCTATCACAAGTACTTTCAACTTTTATTTGTGTGTATTTATGCACACAAAGTGTGCACCTTTACCTCTGATTAAAAGGATGTTGGCATGTGTGTGTGTATTTGTGTGTGTGTTTACACATGAGAATGAAAGTGTCAACTGAATTATATGGTTTTAGGAACCATTAATATTGTGATGGCGGTTTTGTTAGCTTGTATTTACATTGTCAAAACAAAATCACATGACATAAGACACGCTCTCATTGTGTTGCTCACTTCCTCCTCCTTTTTTTTTTTTTTTTCGCACAATAGCAGATACTGACTTACTTTATATCTTTGTCAGATGTGCTTTTATCTGATTTGATTTACAGTATGTATCTGTATGCATACTGTAAATCAAATCAGATAAAAGCAGATCTGGCAAAGATAAAGTTTACTGTCTCACAGACAGGCACATGCAAAAACATGCATAACTGTGCGGTGTAAGAGAAACTTACTTTTTTTAATATCTGACAGGATCGTCTAAATGAATTTTTTAGGCCATGTTTGGATGCAAAGAATGTATTTCTTATTAAACGTTTGAAAATTAATTTCACTAAGACGCATGCATAGAGATTCTATGGAGCTGTAATGGGTTGATGTTAGAGCTTGATAGATATGGGTGTAAGATAGCTTAGCTTTGGTAAGAAATGTAGTCTTTTTTGGATGATATTAGAAGCAAATACAGATCAAACAGAAAAGGTCCAAGGATTGAGCCCTGGGGGACTCCACAAATCATAGGGGCCGTCACAGATTTATAGCTGTTAATATTAGTAATCCCTGCTTTGTAAATATTATCCGAACCAGCTGATGACCTTCTCAGAGAGTGCTGTCTGGATTGGAGTATATCATAAATGACTTTATTTAAGGCAGCACTAGAATCTAGTTGACATCTACAGTGACGTTTGTTTCAGTCTGCAGGCATATTATTAAGCATAAGGTATCAGTTTGAGGTTACAAATTTGTTCTGATAAATGAAGGTAACCGTAATATTGATTTTGCCCATGAAAAGAGAATTTAAGGTAGATCTGCCATTGTAGTGTGTAGGGATTTTTAAAAAATAGATTTAGATGACTATACATTTCATTGCATTTTGTCATTTTAAAATACCACACTGGTTTTGCAGTCAATTGCTAACTGACTAATTTATTCTATTGCTGTGTTTTGGTTTGTTTGTACAACATGAGAACATGATGATTACCATATACACAAACAATCAGTTTATATGAACAAACTATTTTTGATGCTAGTATAAATGTTAGATATTCACATGCGTTCTTAACTCTAATGTCTTTGATTCATCACCTCTATGGGAGAATTTAAACATGTATCTTGAAATGTTTGCTATTGCATTAACTGATTGTTAAAATGACTTAACAGAAAGAAGATTGTTTATGAGTGTTGTGGGTTATTTACTTTATAAAGGCAATAAAATGTTCTCATCAAGTCAAATAAAACAGAATGGGTTGGAAATGAAGATCTAATATTAGTTAGGGATTAAGTTAACTTTTTTACCTTCATTTTTGTTTTAATTTAAATTTACGTTCATTACTGAATTCATAAAAATTATTGCCAGTATTGTCCACTGACATGTTTTTGTTTATTAAAGGGTTTTTTTTATGAAAGACTACAGGATAGGAGTAAAATTTAACAAAAGAAAAAGTTTCTACAAATAAAAACTATTTATTTTTTTTGTTTTTTACAATTTAACAATGAATTTTTAAGACAGGAAATGTATAGAATGGTATAGCTCATGCATTTCCCAATAATTTATTGCAGTGATACCCAGAAATATCAAAATATACTCGCTTCCCTTGGAAGAAATACTCATGTTTGCTGCACAAAAAGAACAAAGTCCATACATTGTTCACACACACAACCCAGAGCTTAAACATTTATGCTTTAAACTAAAAATCTGACATGTATCTGCCAAAATAATCATCAATTGTACTCTTTACTGATGCATCATGAGGGGGAGAGGTGCAGTTTTAGAAATGCATTTCGTCTCCTGGTGCATTTCTCCTTCCTTTAGTTTCTGAGCGCTACATTTCGTAGTGAGCACTAAGGTGAGTGTAAATATGTGTAAACTATTTGGTGCTTTTATTATGTTCTATTCTACAGCATTCAAACAACAAAGCTTTAATGATACAAGTAATTGTTTCAACTGCGAAAAATGAGTGAATGAAGCATCTGGAAGCCGACTCATTCTCTCTTTCGTTGCCAGACATAGTCAAAGAAACAGTGGCAGAAACACTAGGGGCCATCATTAGAGCAAGTGCTTCAACACGACAGACGTAACACACATAATGAGAACGCCTGCATTGCTGTGAGTTTTGTTCTCTCCCCTTTTGTACAGAATTTTCTTACCTCATCCACATCTTACATCCAGGATGTTTTAATGATGTTGTGTGGAAGTGGATGAATAAAGGTCCTCTAGACTGCTGCTGCTGTGAGAGCTTAGTCATTTTAGTCCATCATTTTGAACTGAAGAGATTAGAAACCATCTTAATGAAGTTGAGCTCATAATTAAGAGGACAGAGAGGGGAACGTATTGAGGCATTGAAATTCAAATAGGTTACTCAGTATCCAAAGAGACAGAGCTTTCATAATAGGGTGCTATTTTTCAGTTTTCCATCTGGTTTGAGTATTCACTTGTGTGTGTGTTGCCCCAATTCATTTGAAAAAGTATCGTTATGCGCTGGATATGTTCATGGCAAGCAGATGTGGGTCACTTTCATCACCCCGAAATATTAAACTCACAGTTCTTAAATATAGAAATTATATTAGGGTTTTTATTTGGAGTGGGGAACATGAAAACTTTTCTCTTCTCTAGTTTAATAATAATAATAATAATAATAATAATAAAGAAATTGTATTAAACAATTACAACAATTTTGCCACTAATAAAGTTTTAATACTACTGGCCTTCCCTAGTGCTCTGCCTCCGTCATACCTGTTTGCCACTGTGTTCTGACCACGGTTTTGAAATAAAAGCTTGCATTTGGATCCGCATGGCCCATCTCCATCATGAAGCATATTAGCATATT
The DNA here is from genome assembly GCA_032361065.1 of Enteromius trimaculatus. Taxonomy (NCBI): domain Eukaryota; kingdom Metazoa; phylum Chordata; class Actinopteri; order Cypriniformes; family Cyprinidae; genus Enteromius; species Enteromius trimaculatus. The sequence goes on along the minus strand of JAUMHP010000040.1, from coordinate 649,086 downwards.
ACATTTTTCTGTGTTTTAAGTGAGTAAAAAAAATCTTACTGACAAATGGGTAACACTTAGAACAGTTGGAAATTGTATCTTTTAATGTGTCATAGATTAATTTTTGTTGTAAATATGCCTGACAAGATTGTTACACTGAGTAAAATTTTAGTGAGTAAATTTAGTAAATCAGGGAAAAATGTGTGATATTTATTTTTGGCTCAGAAAAGCAAAAACAAAATTGCAGTTAATAGGGGTTGGGGGTCTTTGACCCATATACAGAAAAAGTGACCATGTTCCCCTTCCGTACAGGGCACGTTCCACGTTACCCTTGGCAAATCTGTAATTTCAGATGTCCATCTACATATATCTCTAATTAAATATTGAAATATCATGATTTAGGGATGTCCTCTGTTGGATATATAATAAACTGAACTAACTTGAGCCAAACACAGTTTATTATATACATATCTATAATATCAAAATGATTTATATTTTGAAGATACCCCCATAATTTTAATGTCAATTAATGAAAGATACTTTATCTGAGTGAGATATACTGTAGTGGCTTCCGCGACTTTAAGGCTCATAGGAGCTTAGTCTGGCAAAGCTACCTTATCTGCCTTCTGGGAGGCGGGCTTAACCTGCGTCCATCAGATGCCTCTGTATACTACTGGACGAATCTACAACCAATCA
>JAUMHP010000040.1:638047-648092 GCA_032361065.1 Enteromius trimaculatus | reverse complement strand
TTGGTAAAAAAGAATGAATCATATTAGTTACTGCTGACAAAAAGACCAACATGAGGTATATCTCTCTATTTAAAAAAATGTTGACCTTAAATACTTGTGCTGTGACCAAGCAAACAAGCAGTGCCGGTTTTAGTAGAAGTTATTTCTATCAGAGTTCCGGAGTTTGCCTAGTCTTTATCTAATCATGATATCTGACCTAGTATTTTTATTTATTTATTTATTTTTTGTATTTTAGAGCACTGAATTTTATTTATTTTAATGTCAAATTCTGGGGCATATTAGAAAGTAGTTTAGTAGTCTGTGGGAATACACTTTTTGTCTTTGACTGAACATGAGGTTAAAAACTGATATTGTTTTCAGAAGATGCCAAAGGTGATTAGACCGAAAGTAGTGTGAGCATGTTGCATGTTTAATAAGGTTCTCTGAGGAAGACTAAAATGAGGAGAAAGTTTTCCACATGCCTTTGAAGTGCTGCCCAAATCACAGACCCAGCTCATTATTTTCAAATACAACCAGCTCAGCTGCTCTTGAGGATCAAACACCATATGATTCAAATCCTTCAAAGGCGATGTCAGGTTTACAAAGATAAACATAAAAGTCCTAACATATAATAAAAAGAAATATTTAATTTATGCACTAACATGTGTACATTTATAAACACCACTAAACACAGCTAAGCTCAACTGACAGCAATCGTGGTATAATGTTTAGGCTTATTATAGCTGCATAAATCTAAAACAATTTTATTTTTAGTTTTAAAATATTTTATTTAAAAATTCTGAAACTAAAACTGAAATAAAAACTTGTAAAACTTTATATAGGCCTACAGATATGGAAATGATATATATAGTGTTTGATTGTTGTTGTTTTTTGGCATATACGAAAAAAAAAGGTCAGTGGGGTAACCTGTTGCTTTTGGACCCAACTTACTTTCATTGTGTGGCTAAAAACAACTCTTTTGTGTTTCACAGAAGAAAGTCGTGCAGCTTTGGAACGCACATATTTTGTGCTGTCCAGGTTTCCACATACTTTTGTTTATTGTGAGTCACAATATGAGTCATATAACAATAAATGATGGCATTTTGAGATCAATTCTGTTTAAAGATTTTGCAGGTGTTTGTGTCTGCTCGTGTGTTACCAGTGCTGCTATGTGCTTGTCTTTACAGACCCATGCAGTCGGACAGAAGAGTGACAACAGCTGTTGAACAACAGATGAGACACAAACACACACACACATGAAACAGTAATTACTGTAAGCTCAGTTGCATTTAAGATAGATGCCTTACCGAAATGAATTCTGTGTATGCAAGTGTATAAAGCATCAAACCTTAGTTTTTCCCTATAGCAATTGATCTTCCATCATTATCTCAATTAAATCAGAGTGCAGACCCGAAAAATAATGAAGGAACCAAGCCACTTTTATACAGTACTCATTGTCAATATTTGCATAAGCGTACCAGGATGGAAGGAAAGGACGGAGAGAAAAAAGATGGGCGTAGTGTTTGCTTTTAGGATGACAAAATTATATTTTGCATGTTGTTAGGTTTTGATCGAGGATGTAAATTACAAGACGAATAATGGTTTGAAATAACTCACGAACAGTAAGCATACAAAAGCAGCCATAAATCAAGACCTAGACAAGCACCTATATACTTTCACACAGATATCTTATATACCCACACACACCCATGTTTTCATAACGTAGATTTAGTCATCTGGCTATATAGATTAGATAGATAAAACAGTCTTTCTTTGTTGCTAAGGGAACAGAAAACTAGCACCCTTGGTGTTAGTCACAGACTTCTAACACCCTTCCCCATGGTGGTAATTAGTGTCATATAGATCTTTGCGCACACATTTTAGTGACCCTGGTTTCTGATATGCAGGACTGTTACACAAACTGAAGAATTTCTCTCTGCCCTGTTTTTTTTTTCTCAGCCCCCATCCCACACTCCTTTCATCATACCCTTGCTCTTTTCTCTTTGTGTATGTATCCGATGCTTCCCAGCTCTTTTGTTGTAGATATATTACTGACCTCGTGATTTACACCACTCCTGTTTACCATCCAAGTACCTGCAGTCTGAGTGCTTTAAAATACCCTGTACACTTATACTGATGCATCGCATCACGTCTCCGTAGGCGTTTGTTATGTGTGATTTGTTTTTTTGTCTGGTGCAGGCAGTGGATAAATTCTCTATCGCTTTGTTAAAAACAAATTGGAATTGCTCTTTGTGCACCATCGTTGATGCATTGATAGCACCAAATTAATGCTTTCTATAATGGATGGTCACAAACACACGCACACACACAGAGAGACACTGGTTTGGTTTCACTATCTGATAGATTACACAATCAATGGTAAACCTCAAGTCAAAACTACAACCCAGTGCTGGTTCTGTCCATATTTTACCCAGCACTCTGTGGTATTTAACCCAGCATTTTAACCCAGCGTTATAGACAGTATAAGACATTGAATTTAAAAACAAAAGGAACTTTGTGAGTCTATAAAAAAAGAGAACCACTTCAAATGTTTTGATAAGACTTTTTGACATATTTATTATGACGTTTCACTATGAAAAATATTTTCAAGAATTTGCCCAACACAAGGATAGCCAAATCTATCCACACACACATTTATTTATTTTAGAATTGTGTACTGTATTTTATAATTACCTTACCTTAAAGACTTTTCGCTCTTAGAGTATTAAAAAGAAAACATTATTTATGCTTTATTTATGAATTGTTTTTATCAAATTAAGGACGTTCATGCTTGTCCCAAAGGGAGGGTTTTGGACTTAGTTCCCTTCTGGGAAGACATTTGTCCATAAATATAGCTGTACAAACACTGTAAATAAGATCATGCACATGAGAGATCTTAATTAGACGTTTGTCTTTCGCAGCTGAACTCCAGTTTCAATTATTTGCAAATTATTTACTTACCTAGTGACATTTCCAATAAATAAACTTTAACATAGGCTAGTGCTTCATTAGGCTACTGCAGATAAAACGGCAATAAACTGAATTGTAGATCTGTTTTTATTTTATTTTGCTTTACTTGTATTTTTTTAAAGTATGTAATACATATAATTTATATGATCTTTTGAGCTCATAAACCATTCGCAGTTCTCTTATGAACCTGATGTGGAGACAGCACTAAACTAACGCGAGTGTTAACTACATGCACAGTAATCTAGCGCAACCTGCTGGTCGTTTTATGTTCAACAACAAACAAAAAGAGTTTTCACTTCTGTGAAACAATTTAAAATACATGCCACATAAGCCTGCTTAATTGTGCCGTGTCTGACTACATCTGATATAATTCTTTGTTGTAAAATACGATATGTCTATTTATACCAGTTGTGAACCAACAACTGTTTTGAAATAAATCAAATAAAACAGTCATAAGTAGCATGTGCATGTCTCTAGCAGTAGCCAAAATATGATTCAAAATAATCGATTTTTTAATATCAAAATCCTTAGCAAATTTCCATGATTTTTTTTTTTTTGTAAACGTCCAACTTTAAATTCATCAGAACATACCTAATTCCGATTAGTAATATGCATTTGGACGACTATAAAGGAGATTTTCTCTCTTTTTTCAGATTTTCAGATTCAGACAAATAGTATCCTATTTTAATAGACCACACATAAATGGAAAGCTTATTTATTCAGCTTTCAGATTATGCATATTAATTAAAAAAAACTGATTATGTGGTAATTATAATATTATAACTGATTGTGTGGTAACAGGGCCACATCAAGAGTTTAAATTTGCGTCCATCGATTTTTTTTTCAGGTTATGTAACGCGCTTTGTTGTCCACTGGTCGCCGCACCATCATCACAGCTCTGCCTCAAAGTTTGGCTGAACTTGTTCTACACTGGGGGCGCTAGAGGTCAGCCTTTTCATTTCTTGCCTCAACTCTTGTGAATCACAGCGTTGTCACCGGTCCAGTTTCACCCCGCCCGTCCGTCCGGTGTCCGTCGCGTAGTCGCTATGGACGCACGTCACTTTATTAAACTACTCCAAATTGGATTAACGGACGTTTAGCTTCAGCTTTCGCCTTCGACGCATCAGAAGAGACTCTCCTGACGCGGAGTGATGAACAGCGACCCCGAAACAACTGAGCTTATGCCTATATATCCGTGAACCTCTATCCGCTCGCAAGACAATGCTCAGACATCTGTGGACGTGTTGTGTATAATTGTTTCAGTGATGCTACTCCGCGAAACGTGATTCTGTTGCCCTGTAGTCATTACGCTGTCTTCGAAAAGAGATTTTTGCACGCCTCAAACTTTTAAGGGTGTACATATTTGCGCCCTGTAAGCCGCAGCAAGGATCTACTGTTACCCGTGCCGTGAATACAACTCCAGCCCGGGGCTCAGAAACTGGCCCACGACGAGACATTTTTCTTTTGGGGAACGTTTTTTTTTTTTTTTTTTTTTTTTTTTTTTTTTTTTTTTTTACAAATGACGGCTCAGCTTAAACGAAAGGGTCGGGCGCGTTAGAGGAAATGTTTGGACTTTATTAAAGGAGATCTTTTGTTACATGTGATTGCACGCGGACGGAATGGCGTCATATGTGGACAATAGTTTTCGGCACGCGATCATGAAGAATCCTGCCGACAGGACGCAACAGGTAAGAGACCACTGTTGCCCAGATAGGGAACACACTAGATTTTGAAACGCATCTTGAGCGTTTGTGATCGTTTACGGGTTCCGCTGCTACACAATAGATAACCTCAATTGTTATGAGAAACTGTAGACTGTCTAAATGAAACGTTTATACAAGCAGAAAACGGTTTACACAACTCAGACGTTTCAAGAAAACTGTGTATATAATTTAAGCTGACTTAACGTCTTAGTATATCAGTTTGGAAATATATAAAACGGTTTATAAAACTCAACAACTCCATAAGCTGACTTAAGTTTAAGGGAAGCTGTTTATACAACTCAAGCTGGCTTAATTGTTTAAAAGTAAAGCTAAATCTGCTTGCGATGTATTTATTCATTGTTTAAAATAGACATTTGTGTGTGCTATTGGTTTGAACACCCAAATAAAACGGTGTCGCCAATTTATAGCCCCGTCAGACATTAAATACATTGTTTCGGTTAGACCAGCTTGTTTATAGGCGCCACAAGCTCCGATTGTACTCATTTTGGGCAAATCGTGGTGTCCCTTTAGTATGCAGCCAAAAAAGTTGAGCAAGTTTCTGTTTAGTTCCATATCTACGTTCAGTTTTACTGTAATCGGAGCCCACAAAGTTTTTTTTAAAGAGTTGCTTAATATAGTTACACTCATCAAAGTTGGTAGGACCTTGTTTCTGGTATTTCAGACGCGTATTACTCATCGGTCGGAAGGGAGTATTTCCTCACCATGCCCTGCAGTCCAGACTAGATCATCCTCATATAAACCATCTGAAATAAACAAATGGCACAGCACCATTTAGGCCCAGACCACAAGCTCATAGAGTTTCAGCTTTGTAAACTACCAGCATTGTATGAATGTCTGCTTTCTGTGGTCCCTTAAAACTACGTTTGAGTTCTGTGTGTGGGGTTTTTGGGTTGTGAGTCTTGAGAACAGGAATTTAATGAATCAAAAGAATGTGAGGAATGTAGTTTATAGTGTAGGCCCTTCAGATCTGGGCCTCTTTGTGCTGCCATGAAGAATTAAATCACTTCCTTAACGGATTTCATATTTTGCTTGTTTTTGTGATGTGTTCAGGTACTCTGTAAACCCTAGAATGGATTAGGGATCAGGCCCTGGGACCTCTGACTTCCAGGGGCCTCAAGCTGGGAGAAACCCAAAAGCCACTGTATGAATGTGTGTTGGTGGCCCAGTGTGAAATAAATGAAGAGATAAGCATTAACACCCTCTGAATTGCCCATTGCTATTGCAGCTTTGATGTGTACTGACTTTTGCATAATGAAGTAATTGCATTTTGTCTATGACTCCAACCTGATTGTTAAAAATCTGAGGAAGTAACCGAAAGGGGTTCAACATAACTGTTACTTTGGATAAGTATTAGTTCAGTGATAAATTGGTACTGTTAGGTTAATCTTCTAGATAAGAGATTTTCAGTTGGCTATTAATGTGGGTCCTTGTGGTAAGCAGATTAACATGTTAATGTAGTGTTTTTATCAAGTAGCAGGCTGCATTAAGACCCTGTTAAACTCTTTTTCGTTCTTCATTTAGGGGTGTAAAGATGTTCACGACACCTTTGCAGTACTATTAGCAAACATCCCAACGTGTTTAGGTTAATATTGATTCTTTAAGTTCTGCAGTTCGGCAATCCAGCCAAGTCACGCCACAAGTATTTATATAGCACTTTATACTGCTTACTCTAAAGTCCAAAAAAAAAAAACCCAGCAATTCAGTGACTCTTTCTGATCTAGGCCTGAACAGAAGAAATGAGCTGGAGGAGATTTCTACGTCAAAAGCCAGAACAAACTGCTCTGGAAAGGTTCTCAAACTGCAAACAAACGTCGTTTTGGCTTGGTTTTGTTTGAAATGACGTCACAGCAGTTTATTCTTCGATTTCACTTGTGTCTTAAGTTTTTTTGTTGTTGTTAGTTGTCTCTCTTTGAAGTAATATTCATAAATTGCAGTAATTTTAGAAATCTACTACTTCTCCCCAACAAGATTAAATTAATGCTGTCAACATCTATTTTCTTCTGTATTGTAGTAATTTGTAGTCGATTTTGGAAGGGGTGGGTTTAAACAGACTAAATGATTGGAGAAATAAGAAGTCACCATAAGAAGTATTTTACTACTGCTGTTATTGTAAATGAAGTCAGAAAAATAAGAAACGCGTTATTCATTTATCAATCATTAATCATTTATTAATCAAAATAGGATAAACTGTCTCAGTTAAAAGAGGTCAAACAGTTCTAATGAAGGTTTTGGTCAGGTATCATATTATAGGGTGACACAGTGGTGGGAAAGGACAGGAACTTAGATTAGGCCATGATTTGGTAGAATGCCAATTTGATGTTAATTTTCTTTTTTCTTTTGTCATTTTTCTGTTTCTTTTTTATTGTTTACTATAAGCATTTGCACAGATGCCATCATGTAGACAAGTAAACGTACCGTTGCTGCAGTTGGTTTGTAGTCAGGGCCTCAGGTGTTTGTGAAACAGGGGCATAGGTCAATGAATTAGTCACACCGTTGTAGTCATTTGCAGGAATATTTCCACTAGGTCTGTGCAGTATATTTGTGCAGATCCAAATAAATCTTGCTTACTCTGATGCTGTTTTTAGTTTAATCAGTGTTTAAGCAAGAAGCAGTTTAACACTTTTTTTTTTTTTTACTTGCAAGACAAAAACGTTCTTATAAGTAGAAAACTCTTTGAAATAATTGTTCTTGTAACATTGTTTGATTTTAAATAATCATGACAATAACATCATCCTGCCCTAATTCACACTATAATCACTATAATCTTTTCGATCTTGTTTTTCTTTCTTCCTGCTTTCTTTCTTTTTCACACGCTCATTCAGTCTCATACATGGTTAGGAGATCAGATGCCCACAACGAGAGCGGAAAGCCACGCTGAAACTTACTTATGATTGTGCTGTGCGCAACATTCTCACATCCTTGATGTTTGCCGTTATCAATTTGTAAACATTTCAGTATGGTAAAGCTTTGCCTTTGAGAGAGACTCCATTCTCTCCTTACATAACCAATTGTCTGTGTTTCCCTGCCACTTATTATGTTTTATAAGCCTGTTATGTCCGTGAGCACACACACATCAGGGCCTGTGTGTGTGTATAACAGGGGCTTTGGATTTTTAAGGTGTTACTTCCTCATTTAATGACCCTAGCCTTGGTGTGCTTGCTGCTGAGAGCAACAGGAAAAGAGCAGAAGAATGAGATTGACTGAGATAGGCACGAAGTAGAAGAAAAGGAGGAAGAGGGAACAAGAGAGACAAACAGAAAAGCGAAAACAACTTGATTGAGATTGAAATCTGGGCTTTGTTTTTGTGTTGTAATTGTAATGCTAAAGGTGTTGTAATTTGTAGATCAGACTGGAGCGTGACTAACAGATTTGCTCATATGATTGTTGTTAATGTAAACATTCACAAACGTTTTAGGAACAGTGTCAGAAATATATGGGCCCCAAGCTGAATAGGACATGTGAATAAAAAACAATCTGACAAGAGTATTTTTAAATGTAAGAAATATTAATAAATTATGTTTTTATATATTTGTTTAAAACATTCATATTTTAGCAGTGCACCCAGTTGATTTCCTTACCTTAACTTTTTTATACAATAAAAAAAAAATGTAAAGAGTATACATCCAAAGAAATTGGATTATAAATGTTGAACGTTATATTTAATACTCCTTCGAAGCCTGTTGTTAAACCCCCCTTAAGCTTTTATTTGCATTTAATTTTGTGTTAATGTTGGTTTACATAACTTGTAAAAGCTGAAGGTATCCAGCTTTCTTGCTTACTTTTCTTTCTTTGATTTGAATATTTGCCAATTCACTAATTGGCAGCATTGAAAATAGCATTTAAAGTTGTTTTATGTATTATTGGTTTTGTTGAAGCTCCAGAAGAACATGTGCTATATACACTTTTGAACAAATAAACGCCTCCAAAAATGATTTTTATTCACCTGCTTCTCAGGCTTCCTTAAAAATGACTTGTGTTTTAAAATAATGACATTACATTTCTTCCATTTACCAAAAACTGCTGTGCATGAAAAAAAAAAATCTTGACATTTATGCCACCCACACACATCTCATCTCATAATTTTTTTCCCTTCAAGCCATAAAAGTGCCATGTTTGATCTGCATAATGAGTTAATGTGAGACATCTGTTTGTCAAGCTTTACTAAATCTTTTGAGCTTGCTGATTGATATGTTGGAAACATGCATCAAATCTCAAAAAGAACCATCTGCTCAGATCACTTTCGATCCTTTATGGGCTTTTCAGGGTGTGTAAGGACAGCGAGAAGGTTGTGAGCGCTACAATGATAGCATGCATATACCATGATTGCTATTTACTGAATTTTATGTTTCACTGCAGTTGGAAAAACCTGACATCAAAAGCACATTTGTATCACGAACTGTAAAAACTTAATTCTGCATTGTGACGGTCTGATTTTGTGATCTGTAGGGGAAATTAACAATGTTTATACAGTCTAATTTTACTTGGGCATTGTGTAAGTAAAAAAACAAAACAAAAAAAACATTCTTCCGGAACACATTAGCCCTGCAGTTTCATAACAATGGTTTCATTTCCTCCCTCCTGCCTGTTTTTGTGTAGGAGCGATTCAGCCATTAGTGAATGAGACCTCCTGGAAGGGCTTTTAGAGAAATGCAGAATCACATGTTAAGTTTAAATAGTGCAGTATCACATGTTGTTTGAGTTTTTAAACCATATAAACACTTCTTCACTGCTATGTTTTGTAATACCACAAGACTCAAAAACCAGTTGTTCTTAAAAACTCACCAAATACCTACGATATGGTTTGTGCAACTTATTGATAATATTATTAATTCCTAGTTACTGTTTTGCTATTGTTTTCTTTTAAAAGTGGCCATTTTCCACAAGTTGATATGATTCTTTAGGGTCTTAATGAAAAGTTTATAAACGTACTTGTCTTAATATTTCTCAAGAGTAGTGTAAAACAATATTATTTTAACCTGTCAAAAACAGCACTCTTTACAGTAAACTGTTTTGGTGCATTTCTCTTTAAATGCTAATAAGTTTAGTTCACCCCGCCCCTCTGTCAACAATCATGGGAGGGGACCTGGCATGTGTGATCTCACACAGCCAAGAATTTAAGAATGGCATGATTTGTGGAAAAGGTTTGGCATTTATTGTTTTTGTTTTTTTAGACGCATTTCAGTTGAAACAACATGTAAAAGTGAATTTTTGTTAAAATCCGGTAATTCTTTTTAACTAGTCAATTTTGCATGCAGAATAAGATGGGGCAGTATGGATTAGAGGATGGATACCCGACTCGAGCCCGACGGTACCCGATGTGTGCGCTGATGCTCTCATCCGAATTTAGGACATGCGTGATGTTTCATATGACT
>JAUMHP010000040.1:609237-622060 GCA_032361065.1 Enteromius trimaculatus | reverse complement strand
TGTTTGATTAGGGTTGGAGCTAAACTCTGCAGGACGCCGGCCCTCCGGGACTGAATTTGGTGACCCCCTCCTGTATGGCTTATTTACGTAGACCATTTGACTTATTAATAATAGGTTTCAGTACTTAGTTTGACTAGAAAAGAAGAAAGAACTTTAAAGGTGGTCACTTAAAAGAAAAATCTGATGTACACTTTTTAGGGCACTGCTGAACGGCTGATGCAGCACTTAGTGGAGGATCATTCAGTTGTCGACCCTACATATATTGAGGACTTCCTGTTAACCTATCGTACCTTCCTGCCCAGACCTCTGAGTCTGGGACAGAGACTTCTGGACTGGTTTAATGACCCCAGTTTACGGGACAAGGTAGTGTGACTGTTTCGACCTTTTCTAAAGATACCCACATTAAGCTTCAGCTGGGCAGGACTCACAGTTCTTCTCTCTCTGTTTAAATCAGGTAACTAGAGTTGTGTTGTTATGGGTTAACAATCACTTCAGTGACTTTGAAGGAGATCCTGATATGACCTGTTTTTTGGAGGACTTTCAGAGCAATCTGGAAAGAGAGGTATAGACAGCATTCACACATTACTTAAATGCATATTTAAAATAATGGCCTTTAATCACTTTATCAGAAAAGCATCTTTTAATTAATTTCCTCTATTAATCCAAACAGAAAATGACAGGTCAGTTGCGGCTGCTCAACATAGCTTGTGCCGCTAAAGCCAAACCCAGAGTGATTACTATAAATAGGCCAGCTCGAGAGATGCCCCTCCCCTTCACACTGATTGGAGGAGCTGAGCGAGGAACGCGTCTGTTTATTAGCAGCGTCGAAGCTGGTACCAAAGCAGAGGAAGCTGGGCTTAAACGTGGAGACCAGGTGACAGCTTTCAGACCTCTGTATAAAACAGTGTAACAACACTGAAGCACACATCTTTTTGTCTTACTGTATTTTTTTCACTCTTGTGCAGATATTGGAGGTGAACGGTCAGACGTTTGAGAATGTGCAGTTGTCCAAAGCAACTGAAATTCTCAAAAACAATACACAGCTCTGTATGAGTGTCAAAACCAACCTCCTGGGTGAGATTCCTACCTGGAAAAACCTTCCAATACACACAGAAATATCATTTTTTTTACTTACTTTTACTCTTCTCAGTCTTCAAGGAGCTGGTGGCCAGGGTGGCAGAGGAAAGGAAAAATGGTGTTCCTCATCTTCCTAAGATTGGTGATGGAAAGAAAAGTAGCCGGTATTCTGTACCTGAACTTGGGGCTGGTTCAGATGTAATGGGTCAAGAAAAGCTCAACAAGAAGGTCAAAGCCCATACTGTGGGCGGCCGAAATAAACTCATGAAGATTCTAGACAAGACACGCATGAGCATCCTACCTCAGAAACCTTACAGGTATACAAGAAAACAAACTCTTCTTTTGACACTATTGCTGACTTTGAAGAATCCTGAAAGAGCATGAGTAGGAGTCATTTTAGTGATATTTTAATTAATGGAAGGCCATTATTTCACATCGACTTCTTTTGACGTATGTGTTAAATTCCGATTGGCGTTCACGTCATATCACGCTGAGTCATAGTTCTTTTGTTGTGTAGTGACCTCGGGTTAGGGCAGACTCAGGATGACAGCATAGTGGGATTGAGACAGAACAAACAGACTCAGCCCACAATGGCAGCCAGTGGAAATCTCTCATCCAGTAACCCTGACCTGGCCCAAGGCCAGCAACGCATCATCGACTACAGTACACAGCCACCAGGTAAATATGCATACAGAATGCACAAATGCATGCTCAAAAATCAGCATAATGTACATATATAATCAGTGTGTGTGCATATATGTATATGTTTGTGTGTGTGTTAGTGTGTAACACACAAATCATATAGACACAGAAATAACGACATTTACATAGCACCTTCGGAACATCACATCCTTAATAACTGTTTGCTGTTTTTAACACGGTATAATGCTGCACATGATATGGCTATATTCTAGATACAGCACCTTCACTATAGTTTTCTGCTCAGAAATGCATTCCACTCTACTGCTGCTTTTTGTGTTCCTTTCCTTTTGTTATATTTGTGCGATTTGTACTAATGATCCCGCTACCCTCTCCTTGCTCACAGCACCTGGATTCACTCGTGAGTATTTGTGCACTGCTGCGGTTCTGCTCGTCTTTTTAGGCACCTCTCTTATAGTTCCACTCGTCTCTCTAGATAGCCGTTCGTCTTCCTAGATACCTGTCTTGCGTAATTGCCTGTCTATCTCTCAAAATCTCTAATTAACTGTATTTCCTTCTCTCTGTTTTACTTAAATTTTTTAGCTATGTATAGTATCGTTCTTGTACGGATATCTTTTTTTTTTTTGGCTAACTTGATTCAGTGGTAACATTTTCTCTTTGGTGGCATCACCATGGGTTATCTGCCACTCGTTGATTTAAAAAGAAAAAAGACTTATGGGAAAATCTTTGTTTTGCGAAAGTAACAGCACTGTTGCCATGTTTTTGCCAATAGGCTGTGTTTTGCCAGTTGTCTGGCAAGCCTGACTCATGCTCTGGGTCAAATTAAACACGCCAGGCTGTGGGACTACATATACACTTTATTACATTGTTTCTGGTTTATTTCAATGGCCCGTCTGTGTAGATTAATACACTTTTTTTTTTTTTTTTCCCATCTGCTAAACTTGCCACTGGGCCAAGTCATGTAGTTAAATTACCTTTCCTTTTTCTCGGACTTTGATTGATGTACTACTATTTCTGCTTCGGCTTTTTATGTACAACTGTTTCTGTAGCTTCTGTTCACACATAGGTAAACATTGGTTTGTGCTGTTTTCAATTGAGCATTGTATACTCTATTGTAATTACTGAAGTAAGTAGTAAAACAAAGATACAAATTAGAATTGGAAGTTTTATTTAAACAAATTAAATGTGTTAATTTTTATGCACAAATTTCTTTAACCCAACTGATTGCACTAACTAAAACATACTATTCTGAGAGGTTAAATGTATACTCATGATTGTCTGCGATCATCATATCAGAACAAATAAATACTTTATTAAATACAGATCAATTATTTAATTACCAATTACATCGATGGTGAGATGAACTCCCTATAAGATGTTGCATATTGGTGCATAAAGGTGTTTTTTTTGCTTTTTACTTGAAAATTCTTATCATTTACTCTCTCATGTTGTCCCAAACCTGCATATGTTTCTTTCTTATGCTAAACACAATAGAATATATTTTGAAGATCCAGACAATTGTTGGTTCCCTTTCCATAGCAGGAAATGAAACACTATGGGGACCATCAACTGTTTGATTACCAGCATTCTTCAAAATATCATCTTTTATGTTTAGCGTAAGAAAGAAACTCATACAGGTTTGGAACAACATGAGGAACGTGAGTAATTGATAACAAAAAAGTGACGATAAAAAGATTTTTGGGTGAGCTATCCCTTTATTATAACCTTTATATATTCTTGTTATTTTTTCTTTTCATTTTTAACACTCCAGAAATGTACTTCAGCATATGATATATAGCTTAATTATCCACAATTTAGGATACAATATTAAAAAAGTTATATCAAGTTATCATTCTTAAACGGAATTGGATGCGTGTTGCACAATACTTGCATACAGTCGCAGTTGTATCTATTGTTTTATTTCCGCTGTCGTCATAGGTAATAGAGTGCGGATCGGGCCGCATTTTTCTGTCCGAGCCCGGCCCGCGTCCGACAGAGCAGTAACCGAATTTTTTTCTCATACTAATAGCACATGCACTTTTTTTGTGTGGAAAGCCCGCTTTTATTAAGCAACTGTAGGAAGGCGATCGGAAATGTCAACAGATGTGAGCATCAGCGCACACGGGGCAAAAAAGCGCCGTTATAACACAGACGCACATTCGCGCTGATGTGACCGAGCGCGAGCATCCTTTCTAAATATCTGTCCGAACTGTATCCATCCTCTAACAAATGATCACTTTTGAACCAAAATTACTATAAGTATAACTTTATCGACTATCAGGTAAATGTATATACTGGTATATAATATAAACTGCATCAGATAATTTAAACAATCATCAACCAGGAATAATAAATTGGATATATGTAAAATATGATAAAGCTTAGCACTCTGATAATCTATTTATTGTAGTATTAACATGTTACTGAAGAACCTGTATTTTAGACAGCTCTGCTTTCCAGTAAAACTCTGACATCTCCTCCTTCTGCTTGATCTGGATCTCCAGTTAACCTCTGTCTTTGTTCCTTTCGTCTCTTATTTGACTTGTTTCATCTTCCTTATAAGCATCTACCACGTCTGTTCACCTAATATAGTTCTAGAAGTTGCATGTAATCTGTGCTATGCAGGACTGTTTGGATCCTAGTTCTGATTATGGTTTACATACTTCCTATATACAGTTGTTTTATGGTTTGTTTGTTTTCCATCCACAGAATTGCAAGACCAGGTGCTGCGTGTTTTCAAAGCCGACCAACAAAGTCGTTACTTACTGATCAATAGAGACACCACAGCAAGAGAAGCAGCCAATCAGGCGATGCGAGAGTTTGGCTTGACGGCAAGTCCTGAAGCCTATTCGCTCTGTGAGGTGTCGGTCACTCAGGAGGGAGTTATCAAACAGAGACGACTTCCTGATCAACTATCTAAACTGGCTGACAGGATACAGCTGAGTGCCAGGTTTGGTCTTGAGCTGAATTTGTGAAGTTAATTGGCAATTTTGTGGTTTTAATTTTATATTTTATGGTTTGTTTTTGCTTGCTTTTCCAGGTATTACCTGAAGAGCAACATGGAGACAGAAACGCTGTGTTCAGATGTGGAAGCGCAGGAGATGCAGCGAGAGTCTGTGGTCCCTTTGTTGTCTTTGAGCTCCATAGAGATAGCCAATCAGCTGTCAGCACGAAACTATCTGCTCTTCTCCAGCATAGAGCCAACAGATTACATCAGTGACCTCTTCAAGCTTCACCCGCAAGATCCTCCCACCAACCTGCGCAACTTTGAGGGTCTTGTAAACCAGGAGACCTTCTGGGTCGCCACCGAGATAGTACAAGAAACCAACCTGGCCAAAAGGATGAAGATCATCAAGCACTTTATAAAGATTGCCCTTCACTGCCGTGATTGCAAGAACTTCAACTCCATGTTCGCCATAATCAGGTAGTGTTTATGTGCTGTCTTTTTTAAATGTGTTGTTCTTACTATACAAATAAGTCAATGGGCTTTTGTTTTTTTTTTTTCGTTTTAATGCTAATGCTAGCAGTAGTTCATCTTCTTGCCACTATACAATGTCTTAAGTGTATCTGTGCATCTTTTGCAGCGGGTTCAATCTAGCACCCGTCGCTCGGTTGAGATCTACATGGGAACGGTTGCCTGGAAAATACGAGAAGCTATTGGCAGAATTACAGGATGTTTTCGACCCTTCTCGTAATATGGCCAAATACCGCAACTTGCTCAACAAACACAACCTTCAGCCACCGGTCATCCCTCTGTTTCCTGTCATTAAGAAAGACCTCACCTTTCTCCATGAGGGTAACTTACATCTTGCTCTTTTCCTGCTGCTTAAAAAAATTGAATCTGGTTTTAAAATGTAGTCCTAATCTGTCAAATGTGTTTGTTTACAGGCAATAACTCCAAGGTGGACGGTCTGGTGAATTTTGAGAAGTTGAGGATGATTGCACGAGAGATCAGACACGTGGTTCGAATGGCTTCCATCACCATGGACCCGGCATTGCTTTTTAAGACTAGGTACGCTCACTTACAAAGTGTGCATTTATTCAGCAATGACATTACATACACACAAACACATCAATAAAACCTTGAGATTAAAGCATAAATACAAAGGCACTCTAGCTTTTTCGAAACTTGTTGAGCAGCACAGGAAATGAGACAATTTGAAATACACAACATGGGCAAGTGCATGCCACATAAATAGTGCTCCACACAAGAGAACCGATATAATACACATACACACAAACATGGGGTACGATAATCTTTTCACTTTATCCAGCATTTTTAGTGAATTTTCCATTTGTGGCAAAGTGTTCTGGGTTTGCTGTTTGCAGCAAAATTAAGATGCCTATCTCTGATGCTTTAAAATGTTTCCTATGTAGGCAGCTCACTAGGGATAGGAACTGAACTAGTCTCTTGCACAGTGTGGCATATATCCAATGCTGATGGTTTCTGCTCAGTCATTTGTGTGCTTGGTGTTTTACTGGACTTCTTGATTTTGGGCCTTTGCTCTGTGGGCTTCACTGCACTAGTGTCTTATGCCTCCTTTTACTCAATCTCTTAATTTTCTTGTTCTTTGGCTCTTCATGGCACTCTGTTGTAGGAAGAAAAAGTGGAGAAGCCTTGGGTAAGTGGGACTGCTACTGTCTTTCTTTCTTTCACTTTCTGTTAGCGGTAACTGCGTGTTACTAAACCACACTAACACTTGCCTAAGTAGTCTAGCTTGTTTTAGTTGTGCTGTGTATGTGAAATATCATCTTCCACTTTCTTCTCCTCGAAGGCATGAATTTTTATGTTTTCAATGATGATTTATATTAGGGGTGTCAAACTCAATTCCCGGAGCCCTGCAGAGTTTAGATACAACCTTAAACACACCTGATCCAACTGACCGAGTCCTTCAAAACTGTGTATTATGTGTGTTGGAGCAGGCTCCGGCCCTCCAGGATCTAAGTTTGACACCTCTGATTTATATGGTTGTGTAAATATATGCTGAAGTAGGAATGGGCATTGAGTAACAGTAGTGCTCTAGGGGGGTTTCATTATTAATACTGGTTTAAAATGCTTTTCTTTTAAAAATAGTATATACATTAATGAAAACATGAAGATTTTAAAAAAGGAAATGTACCCAACTGCAGCATGCATAAAATGCATGAATAATCTATTTATATATAAAAAAAATTCCATTTTTATTTATATCCAGTAGTGCTGTCAAACGATTAATCGCGATTTAATTGCATACTCAATGCATTTTTGTTCTAATAATATATATGTGTGTTCTGTGTATATTTATTATGTGTGCATATATAAATACACATATACAGTATATATTTAGAAAATATTTACATACATTTACGTTTCTAAATTGATATAATATAAGTTATATCATAAATTTATTTCATATATAAACAACATATTTTTCTGAAAAATATACATGCATGAGTGTATATTTATATATACATAATAAATATACACAGAACACCAACATATGTACTGGTTAGTTAAAAACAGTAAAAAACTATTGAATTATTTGAATAGGTTGACTGCTTTAGTTGCTGACTGAGTACCTGATTCCTCATGAACATCCCTACTTTGTAGACATAAATATTTCATTAACCTGTAGATTTCTGAAATAGTCACTTATCTCAATTATTTCCTTAGTGCATGTTAAAATGGTCATGTTAATTCCAAAGCAGAATTCTAATTGATCCAGTTGCCTTGCTAACATCGGCTGTTGACTTGACATGATCATGACATTTTGCATTAACATTGTCTTTTGCTCTAATGCATTTAGGTCTCTAAGTCAGGTGAGCAGCTCTTCTCTCTCTGACATTGGAACGATGGGTGGGAAGAGGAAGGGGAGGCGGAGCTCTTTTCTCAGCGCTAAGAAACTTTATGAGGTGGAAATGATGAGCAGACGCGTGCGGCAGTATCTGGACACACAAACACATGAGAGTGATGAGGAGAAGCTCCACGAACTATCATTGCAGTGTGAACCTGCCCATAGCTCCAGTGAGTAGAAAATAATTTTTGAAAACTATCAACTTTTTTTTTTTTTTTTTTTTTTATTGTGAATGAGATAGTATTTATTTAGTTTTGTTTACAATTATATTTATTATATATTTATTTTTCATTTTTTAAAATGTTTGGAAATAAATCAAGCTCTTATGTCTATGTATTTTTATGTTTTTATTTATTTATTTAATTATTTAAATTGTATTTTTATCTTTGTCCCCCCCCTTATTTTATTTTTATTTATTTTTAATTAAACGTTTGGAAATAAATCAAGCTCTTATGTCCACGTATTTTTTTGTTTTTATTTATTTATATTATATCTTTATTTTTGTCCCCCCATTATTTTATTTTTATTTATAATTATTATTATTTATTTTTATTTATTTTTTAATGTTTGGAAATAAGTCAAGTAGTTTTAGTTTTTATGTTTTTATTTTCTTTAGTTTTTCCTCTCAGATAATTGTTCATTTTATTTCAAATAATAATGTTTTTTCCAGTTTGTTTACAGTAATATTTTTTTATTATACATTTCATTTTATTTTCATAAAAATGTATTATCAATAGTTAGTTTATATTCTCAGTTGTCATCTTAGAATCATGCATATTTTTATAATTGTTATTGTTGTTAAGTTATCAGAAGTCAGTTTAAACACCAAACTGTCATAAATAAACATAGTAAAAAATTGTATGTGCACTTGTGTTTTCAGCTCTGAAGAACTCAGGTGAGAGGAGACGAGTGGATGTATCTCCTGTCAGTCAAAGAAGCTCAACTCCACAGCAAACTAATGGAAGTCACGGTCGCAAGAAATCACTTGGCAAAGAGTTACCACCATTTGGTAAGAGCTTTCTCTTGTTTTACTTCTGGTGTGATTCGAGCGCCCTCTGCTGGTGTTTTGTAAGCCTTGCTTGTAGTGAGACTAGGTTTTTGTCTCTGTAGGTGCCCAGTCTCCTCAGTCTCTTCATAAGATTTTATCTCTCTCCGAAGAGGGGCGGGATAGACAACGAAAGCTGCCTGAGGACAGCCAATCAAATGCTTCATCTCTCCTCTCCTCTCCACGTACCTCACCTCACAGCACACCAAGAAAAGGTATACTGATGATGTGTATGGAGTTATTTTAAGAATATTCGATTGCACTATAATTTGCAATTTTTTTTATATAATAACTAACTACTAAACCTGAACATAACCTTATGTTACCCAGTCATTTCTTAAGTACAAGCAATTCAATTCAATGTTAACTCAAATTCCCATTTCTAAAGAGTAATATATTATCTGTTGGTTATTCATGGTTATTCATGCTTCCCTTTTTAGGCCCACAGTTAGTGGTAAGTGAAGCATCAGATCAACTGAGTTTGTTAAGCTCCTCCTCTGATCTCATCATGGTTGATGACCACACGCATACTCAAGCCCATACGATTGCACACCCACTCAGCACACGCAGAGCTGAACCTGACCAAATAAGCTTGGGGTAAGAGGTTTTAAATACATATATAAGTACCTAAAAAGTTGGTCTAGGATGTAAATCAGCCGGTACAATTGGTCTAGTACCTTATTGCTAAGTCTGTTTCTTTCTCTCAGATCCTACTCCTTGACTCAGGATCAGTGTGACCGTGCGTCATTGGATGCAGCAGACAGTGGCCGTGGCAGCTGGACGTCCTGCTCCAGTGGGTCCCATGATAACATCCAGAGTATTCCACAGCGTGTGGGTTATTATGACAACCGCAGCTGGGAGACACTGTCAGAAGGGATGGGACGTAATCACATGACCACACCTACCGGTTACTGGGCCGATGAATTGGAAGGAGACACAGGAACGATAAAACGCAGAGGTGGAAAAGATGAAACTCCAAACCTTAACAAGAACACTGCGAGTCGGAGGGAGGGGCGTTTTAGAGAGCCACCGCCCACACCACCTGGTTATACTGCTCTGTCATTGGCTGAGGCAGACAGCCACAGTTATGCGCATGGGCGACGCCCACCAGACTACACAGCGGCTCTGCAAAGGTCCCGATTCCTTAAAAGGTCATGTGAGCCTCCTCCACTTCACCCATCCAGTAGATTGCCAGCATACAACCACTGCCAGTCACCACAACGACCACAACCAGATGGTGAGTATTTGAAAAAATACTCATTTGAAATGCAGATTGCATACCTATTTTTCAATTATTGTTTGATAGTCATTTAATTTATTAAAAAGCAGCCGAAAAATAAATATGTAGATTAACAATTACACAGCTTAAAATGTTTGCATAGAAAATAAAAATGTCTGATTCATATTTTGAGGTTATTGCTGTAGTTTAGGATAGACAGGAAGAATGATTATAAAGCAATTCTCCACATTGCTAATAGTAAAATGAAATATTATAATATTATCACTAGAGACTATTAAAGTTTTATTAATATTTTGAATTCATTCTTTTTTTATATTTTGTTTATTATGTGTAAAGTGTATGTATGTCTATATAGTTTTTGTTTTTATTTATTTTTTAAACTATAATGCTGTAATGTATTTTCCCTATAATGTTATAATTATTTTATTTCAAATAATGAAAGTGTATTTTGTAGTTTGTTTGCAATAATTGTCTCTTATTGTTTTTTTTATTTTATTTTATTTGTATTTTTTCGATTTTTATTGTTTGGAAATAAGTTAAGCTCTCATCTTTATGTATTTGTTTTATGTTTTTATTGGCTTATTTTTTTTTCTCTCAGATAATTATTTATTTTCATAGTTCGTTTACAATAATATTTATGTTTTTTAATTTATGCATTTTGTCACTTTTTTCTTTTTAATGTACAGAAATAAGTCAAACTCTTACTTTGTCTCTCTTTTTTTGTTGTTGTTGTTTTGTTTTTTTTTAACAGAAAACGAGCAAATATCTGCAGTTTAATCGGAGACTCTCCATATCTCTTTCCCAAAGTTGGACAACATTCATATGACAGTTGATATGGAATCATTGCCATGTACTGAACTACCGTAAAGCGTTTCGGATCTTCATGGGAAGATCACTGTGAAAGAGGACAGAAGCAGATAAAATGTTGGCACTTTTAACATTTTCACACAAGTTCTGCAAAACAAAGAAAAGAAAAAAGTCACAGTCTCCTTTTTAATTAAACCCTAATGAGAGGTGCTGCACATGATATAAGATCAGTATTAAAAACCATATAAACAGTATTATTTCATTAGAAGTTTTAATATGCAATATTACTTTATTATGTCACGTGTTAAAGACACTGTATGTGTGTGTTGTGCTTGTGAGAGGAAGTGTTGAAATCAATCACAGAGTGAGACATGGTTCTCTTTGAAGACCGAAAGAAAAGACTGAGCAGCTGCCTCTCACAAACCTCGACAGTCTCAGACATTTTCTCTGTACTGATATCAGTGTTACTCATGAGTATATGACCATTTTAACATGCATTTTCTCATTTGAGCATGTTCCAAATGATTCCCACGTTTCTGTTTGAAAAGATTTTATGTTTTGTACTTTTATTTAATTTTATCTGTCAGTACCGTTGTTTCCGACTATCTGAGAATATGGCTCAAATCATCTTGTTGCACAGATTTTCAGAAGCAAGAGATTGTAGTCAAGAATATATAAATTATAGTTGTTATATAGATGATAGGTGGTCAATATGGTCAGTAAATGGTTACAACCATATATTTTGCTTAGAATGTCATGAGTTTGTGATAGTTCAGATGTATCGCTTGTGTTTCTACCCACCCAAATCTAGAAGAACCACATGTATTTCTACGTCTTTTACAAAGACAACTTGCAAAGTCTGTAACTACTTTTGTATTTTTAATACAACTATTGTAAATACTGGTTATATTTTGTTAAAAATTTCAGAGACTTATTGTTTATTGGACAATTCAGCTACAAATGACTGAGGGAAAATAAACACTGTAGCAATGAAAACTAATGTCTCATCTACAACTTTGTTACTTTTGATGCTTTAACGTTGTATACAAAGTATCTTAAAGTGCCTGTATTATGGATTTTTGAAAATTAGTTTTTTCATGCGGTGTATAACAGATGGAAGTGAACGGAAACATCCTGCAAAGTTTTTAATCTGAATTGGATTTATTGAAGTTTTTTGAAGCTATGGAAAGAGTCGAGTTTTTTTTTTTTTTTTTTTAATATATATATATATAATATATATAATATAAAAAATGTTAAAAGTTGTTGGACCTTGCATACATTTCAAAACCAAAATTTGAACCTTTTCCTAACCCATAATAGGGGCACTTTAAAGATGAAAAACTAGATCTTTTACATAATTCTTAAAAAATGGTAACTCCACCCAACACAACAGGTCTCCATGTTTTCTGATTGACTTTCAAGTGTGGTCCTGTCAGTTAGTGGGGAAATATGCCTGGTAATTGAAATGTAATAGTGTATAATTGTAATAAAATTTTATTTTAATGTTTAATTTTGTGCAATAACAATTACATTTTCAACAGGTTTTGTTTTTTTGTAGTCAAGTTATATGTACCTATAAAGAATTTTTTTTTTTTTTTAAGAAATATTCACTGAAGTAAAAAGTGTAAACCAACAACCCCGATGAATAATACTAATGTTTTTTTTTTTTTTAAGTAGTAAGATTTAATTTTATAAAGATTAACAAAAAAGGTAACGTTATTAATTCTCAACTCACGCACACATGATGGACATCAGTGAAATATGTCATATTGGTGGCCACATAATTAGCTCACAAAACGATCTCGTGGCCACGACATAATATCACGTTCCCACGAAGACGTCTCCCTTCCTGTCACCATACTAAGTTATTTATTAGATTTTTGAAAATCGTTATTTATCATAAATATTTGTTCCTCACTCTTTACAGATTTTTGATTTGTAGCCTACCTATTTAAACTTTGTATAAGTTACTTGTTATTTCATATTCAGCATCGAGCATTTTGTATTTTTATTTGTTTTGTGTTCTACATTATATTTTGTTGTTGCTTGAACTGAACTGAATTAAATTCAAGCAATTGATGTCGAATTGCGGCTAATGTAAAAGTAAAGCGAGGAAAAGACGGAAAACTCAAACTTGTGTGTGTGTGTGTGTGTGTGTAT
>JAUMHP010000040.1:590719-609137 GCA_032361065.1 Enteromius trimaculatus | reverse complement strand
AACACAAAGTAAGATATTTTTGAAGATATCTGAGAACTATCTGACCCTCCATAGACAGCAACACAACTGAAATGATCCCAGGTCCAGAAACGAAATGTAGCAAGTACATCAGTAAAGCAGTCCATGTGACATCAGTAGCTCAACTTCAGTTTTGCGACACTTCAAAAATACTTTTTTTGCACAAAGAAAAGTAAAATAACATAATTTACTCAACAAGAAAGCTCCCCTGGGTCTTTTGCCTTTTTATAGAGCATCACAGCCTAAGCCACATTTTTTACACAGATTATGCTTGTGCGCATGCTTTCTCCCCAAATGTACACGTCAAATATGTTCTCAAGTACTCGATTCTTTTACCCAACAGTTGTTACAATGGGATGCGTAAATAGAGTTCACAATTTTTGTTTTTCTTTTATGTATGTGTAGGTGTGGTGTACATGGGGGGTGTTGTGTATGCTGTCGGGGGGTTTAACGGGTCGTTACGAGTGAGGACGGTGGACGCATATGACCCAGTAAAAGATGAGTGGTGTTGTGTCAGCAGCATGCAGGACCGGAGGTCAACTCTAGGCTCCGCTGTCCTCAATGGCCTGCTTTATGCTGTTGGGGGCTTTGATGGCAGCACAGGTAATATATTAACTAATCTTACATACTGTTTATGTGGAGAAATACATAGCTGTTATGCTGGTTATGGTTATGAGGATGCTAATATGAAATGGAATGGATTGTATTTCTGTCGTACATCTGTGAC
Organism: Enteromius trimaculatus; assembly: GCA_032361065.1. Lineage (NCBI taxonomy): Eukaryota > Metazoa > Chordata > Actinopteri > Cypriniformes > Cyprinidae > Enteromius > Enteromius trimaculatus. The sequence continues at coordinate 608,392 of JAUMHP010000040.1, read as the reverse complement.
CATTAAGATGATGTTGGTTTGCAGGTTTAGCTACTGTAGAGGCATATAACGCTAAGGCCAATGAGTGGTTCCACGTGAGTCCCATGAACACGCGACGTAGCAGTGTTGGAGTTGGTGTTGTTGGAGGTTAGTGACTGCCGAGAAGCCAATCACAGATACAGCCACAGCGAATAGACGTGCATGGGTTGTTTGGCATTTGATATTGGGTGAATTTTGAGTTTAGAAAAGGAGACTGAACAAGGCGTCTTCAACCTTTTCAGACCATATCATAGACTGCACAAGTTTTGAAATAACGAGTATATTGCCATACTAGTGTATTTGCATATTTTGTTTTGATGTTGTTTAGTGCTTTGTAAAGCTATTAAAATAATATGGATAATTATCTAACAAAATCATTATTTGTAACCATTTTAATGTTGCATTACATTAAGAGTACAGTAAAGACTTTTACGTTTACATTTAATCATTTAGCAGACGCTTTTGTTATCCAAAGCGACTAATAAATGAGGACAATAGAAGCAATCAGGCCAACAAAAGACAACAAAATGTAAGTGTTGTGACAAGTCCAGGTTAGTCTAACACAATACACATAGCCAGGTTTATTTGTTTTGTTTTTAATAGCACATAAAAGAATAAAAAGTAGCTAGAATAGAAGTAGAATTGAGAAGAGCTAGTTTCAGAGTGCAAAGTTATTGTTTTTTATATAAAATAGAGAACATTAGTGTTACCTTTTTTTTTTTAATAAATAAAAAGGAAATGAGTCGATAGAATAGAAATAGAGTGTTAGTGTTAAAGGGTAATGTTTTTGGACAGAATAGATAGAACAGAAATAGAATAGAGTGCAAGTACTTGTGGGTCAAAATAATCTCAAAAATGCTTATAAATTTTGCATTCTTCATTCAACAAAGAATATATTTTATGGTATTAAATGTCACAGTATTATAGTTTTATTGTATTTTCATCAAATAATTAATCTTTTGTGAGCATTATAGATTTTAAAAACCAATGTTACCAAACCAACCGTAGCTTTATGTTTACATTTTTGTGACGCGCATATTTATTTATTTTTTGACATTTTTGTTTGATACCGAACAGCCGATTTCAACTGATTAAAAATATTTCAAACGGTTTTTCCAGGTCTGCTTTATGCAGTCGGAGGGTATGATGGAGCAACTCGTCAGTGTTTGAGTACAGTTGAGGCCTATAACCCAAACACCAATGAATGGTCTTACACAGCAGAGATGGGAACCCGCCGCAGTGGTGCAGGTAAAACACACACACACACAATACCTTCACATATGCTGGCAACAGATGTCTGTTTAAACCACAAATGTTTGTGTTGGACAGGTGTAGGTGTTTTAAAAGGTCTCTTGTATGCAGTAGGGGGTCACGACGGCCCCTTGGTTAGAAAGAGCTGTGAGGTTTATGACCCTGCCACTATCACATGGAAACAGGTGGCTGATATGAATATGTGCCGAAGAAACGCAGGTGAGTTGCCAGTTCTCAAACACACACACACACCAAAATTCTAGCTGTGATGATTCAGTCAAATTTGTCTGTGTTTCAGGTGTGTGTGCGGTAAATAACCTGCTGTATGTGATTGGTGGAGATGATGGCTCATGCAACCTGGCTTCAGTGGAGTTCTACAATCCAAACACTGATAAATGGACTCTGCTGCCCACCTGCATGAGCACAGGACGCAGCTACGCAGGTCAGAGAAAGAGGCTGTGTTCAGAATGGCAAACCACTACTTTTTGTGGTATATATATATGTTGCGTACTGTGAGCAGTATGCTTAATCGTGTGCTTTAAATAAAGTTTTTGCTTATAACAATAATTACCATTTTTTAATTATTGTAAGGGGTAGGTTTAGGAATGGGGTAGGTGTAGATGTTAATTAAACACAATCTAATATGTAGAAAATAAATGGCATTGTTCATTTCCAGAGCTGTATCCGTCTAGCCACAACCAAAAACATAGAGTGGGAAAGAGCTCCATCTAGTGGTAGTGTAGTGTAGAATTTGTACCACACATGACCTATTGTTTCGTTTTGCATGATAGACTCATACATAAGCAAAGGTAATATTTGGGCATTTTGCAGGTGTGACTGTCATTGATAAGCCTCTCTGAGCAGCTGTGGAGTTGTTGAACACTAGAGCTGAAGCTGAAGTACAGCAGAGGATTCGCTCACACTGAAGCTCTTACCACGGCTGAGGCTTCATTCTGGATCTGCTTCACCATGGACATGGCCTGGAGAATACTGCTCTCTCTCTCTCTCTTCCTTTCTGTCTATCTCGATCTCTCTCACACACACACACACACACACACACTCATTCAGATACGTAACTACAAGCATTCACACACTACCTCTTTATGTCTCTAGTATACACTTACACACTCTGTATCTCTCTTTTCTCTTGTTTGAGAGTAGTCAACGATGATGTTTATTGCACTTTGAGGAGCCCAGACGAAGCAGAATCGAAACACTCTGAGAAAAGACTGGTGCAAATATTCGGCCAGCGCATCTGCGACGTAAAAGCGTTCCTGCGTTTGAGCCGGAGGGATGGCCAGCGATTTTTGCTGCTTGATCTTTTGATCTGAAGGAGCCTTTTGATGGTTTTTGCTTATTAAAAGTTTGAGGGAAAACGTGTTTAGTTTAGGACCAGCACTTTGTTGCCTCTTGGAAGGTTGTTTATTGAAGTCACTGGACACCCTCTTCATTATGAAGATTGGATGATGATGATGATGATGTGAATTTCGTTTTAATGGTTAGAGCTGAACCTTTGCTTGCCTAAATGCGCGAAGGGTCTCTGTTATGAAGACGAACAAACTTTTACATTTTGCAATTTGTTTGCCAAACGACATTTGAAGTCTTAAAGTTTGAACTGTCTGTTGTTGTTTCTTTTTCTTTTAATATCCTCTTGCTTTTTTCTTTGTGGTCCGATCGTTGGAAAATTGCGATCTTTGACATTTGAAATGTTAACATGAATGCTTCGGCATGCACGATACTGTGGACTGATGCTGGTTGCTTGGGTATTAAACCGCTTTGCATGGTTCTAAATACTGATGTTTGTGTGCCATCTTTAAACTACTGCTGTACTCACTAAACAACGTGATGTGCTCTCTGTACTAGCGGCATTGAACACTAAAGAGGTATAAAGGTACTACTTCTTATATAAAACTTTTTGTTTTCTCTCTTTCACTCTCTTTTTGTTTTCCTCTTCAATCTCTTTTTTTCTGTCTTTTTTTTCTGTAATTTCAATGGCTTTCTCTATTCTGCTCTTGCTGTTTAATATTTAACTCTCTTAAACTACTGTCACCGAGCCTATTAATGAATATGAATATATATAGTATATATATATACATACACAACAGTGTATTATTGTCAGTCAAGAGGAATGTTGTGTTCTTGAAGTTTCATAACTTGTTTTATATCATTAATAATAAACCTGATTCTAGTAAATACCGCCTAATGTTGAGATTTTGTGTGTGTGAGAGAGAGTCTGTGTTTGCATGAAAACAAAACAATATAATGTTTGCTACTGAGTATTTCCAATGTGAGAGTTATGTGTGAAATACATCAATTGCGCATGTATTTGCTATTTGGAATAAGAGTGAAAGAAGATCTTTTGAATAAACCACAATTAACCCTCTACTTTTAAGGTAACAAAAATGTTAATGTTAAAAGATTAAGGTTAAAATAAATGAAAAAGAAATGCCATAAATGCAAATATACAAACATAAAAAAATAGGTAAACAACAAATAAACAAGCAAAAGATATAAATAAATGAGATTAAAACAAATATAAAAAATAGACTACAATAAAGGGGTGGATTCAAAAAAAAAAAAAGGAGCATTAGATAAAAAATGTCATATTTATAAATAAAATGCAGTACTATAAAAGCACACTACTATAATGAGCAGAAAAATATTACAGTACCTTAAGGGACTAGTATATAGAATATTGTACTTTATTTTTGAGAGACATGACAACTAAATTTGCCACAAAATACAGCATAACAGAATAAAAAAAACTAAACAATATAAAAACTGAAATGGCGTATGTATGTAGTTAATATGTAATAGTCTAATATGATAGACACTAAATATTATACAAGTAATATTTTAGACATTTTAATATACTTTTTTACTTTAGATCACAAACTATATACTTGTGATCCTGTTTGGGGTCCGGTCTATCATCTGGGCTGAAAACCCTCATTGCTTGAAGGTGCAGTCCAGTCAACGCAGGTTGATAGATTATGAAAGACAGGCGCGTTTCTGATTGGTTATTACTGCGGAAACTTGAGGTCTCACTATCGTCAGTTCATTCCCTCAGCCAATCAGTCCGTGGCCTCTGCCAGCATACGTCAATCTCCTTCTTGCCACAGCCAATGAGCGCCCAGCCTCTGCCCTCACACATCGTCTGCTCTTGTCTCAGCCAATGGTCATATGTAAAGCTCTGTTACATTAAAAGCGACCGTACTGCTATCGCAGGTAGAAGAACAGCTTCTCACAGGTGAGTCGACAAGCCGTTCGTGCAGAAATACAGACTCTTACATTCAGATATAAGTTGTAATGTGATTTTAGAAAGGTTAGATTGAGAATATTTGCCCTATGTAGTTAGAGTTGCAGAATTATGTAAACACGCGAGAAGGTAAATATACCACACAGTGCACTTAATAGACTTACCAGTTAATGTGCAGCAATATGACTAAAGCAGTGTGTATGTGATATTTAAGCATTTGTGTATTTGATTATTTATGGATATGTGACCAGTTGATCTTTCTTGTCTGGCTACAATAATATCGTGCATCCTAAAAATAACCAATTATAGTGCCAATTATAGTATAATGGTGTTATATTTAAGAATTTGTAAATTTGAGTATTTATGGTAATGCAAGCAGACCAGCTGATTTGGCTACAAAAATATTATGAAGTAATATAAAACGGTAACACTTCACAACAAAGTTCATTAGTTAACATTAGCTATAGTTAACATGAACTAAGAATAATCATTACAGTATTTATTAATCTAAATTAAAGCTAATTTCAGCATTTACTAATGCATTCAAAAGTTGTGTTTGTTAACATTAATTAATGCACTGTGAGCTAAAGAACTAAAAAAATATTACTGGGTTATTATGAACTAAGGTTAACAAAGAAAAAAAATACTATAATAGATGTATTGTTCATTGTGTGTTCATGTAAGTTAAAACGTTAACTAATTTTAACCAATGGTACCTTATTGTAAAGCTTTACCAAACTGTAGCAGCGTCTCTGCATTTGTGTAATTGTGTAAATGATGGCTTTAAACAATACATTATTATACATATTCAGTAATTGGAATTTAATATGAAAATCTCACCATTGATATTTGATAGTGCTTATTTAATTTCCTTCATTATATAATAATAACAAGCAACATCTAGGTGTAACCAGAAAGTCACGCTCAAGTCACAAGAAGTTTCTAATCTTTTTATTCATCTTAAACTTGGCTCTTTGACTCGGGATTGGAAAGACTTAGATTCTCCGTCAGACTTATGAACATGTAAAGTAACTCATGTTCAGTCCTGATACTATGCACTTCAATATGTACAACTACCTGTACTTCAGGAAGGCCTCACTTGGAGATAACTGAGCCTCACTAATCTTTGTTTGTACAGTTACACATTCTGAGAGTCCCACTGACTCGCTGCCATGGAGGTGAACGGCACAGCCAACATTCTGTCCTCAGCATATCTGGCGGTGGAATTTGTGGATTCGTTTCTTCCAAAAAATCCACTGCAGGAACCACTGAAGCACGGATGGAACCACATGCTGCAGAACTATAGCAAATTTCAGATCGCCACCTGGGGCTCGCTCATCGTCCACGAACTCATCTATTTCCTGTTCTGTCTGCCTGGATTTATCTTTCAGTTTCTGCCTTTCATGCAGAAATATAAGATCCAACCGGTATGTGGAATTAAAGGATTCATTTCACCTGGTACTAATTTAATTCAAATTTTTTTTGATAAAAATAGAAAAACAATATTAACTCCTTGTACATGTTTTGTCAATGTGCTTGCAGGACAAACCAGAGACATGGGAGAAACAGTGGAAGTGCTTTAAGATGCTGCTGTTTAATCACTTTTGTATCCAGCTACCGCTCATCTGCGGGACGTATTACTTTACTGAGTTCTTCAGCATTCCTTACGACTGGGACTCCATGCCTCGCTGGTGAGAACGCTTCTCACATTTATTGATAGTTTTCATATGACATCACACTCTTATAGTAACGACCAAAGCTAAGCTTTGCTCCACTGACTGCCAGTTATTTGCCAAGTAATAATGTAGCAAAACGCAGATATTAAAAGGCGAAATTAAGTAAATGTATAATTAAGTATGTATATTTTGTACAGTCAAGAAGATTAATATTTTTCATGGACAACCATTAAGCAGATTGCGTTCGTAATCCGGCCTCATCTGTTTGCCTGTGTAAACTCTGCATCCTTAATATGGTGAATACTTCATTTGATCTATTAATATTACCGTTTTAGATATATTATGGCACTTTAAGTGTTTTTACAACATTTTGTCACTCGCACTATTTAATGATTGAAATACTGCCAATATGGATTGCAGATTGCCAAAACTTTAATTTTGTGATCTAAGGATGATTTGCCCTCCAGGTCATGTGACAAAAAAATATGAAAGACTGAAGTTACTATAATAAAATCATAATAGGTTTATGAAGTTACAGACAGTGCCCTATGGTTGTACTGCGACTTCAAACTAATCTTTTTTTAAAGCCAGCAGACCTTGTTTTCATTTTTTTACCTTCTTTTTCACCATATCAGGCCCTTTGTATTGGCCCAGTGTTTTGGTTGTGCAGTAATTGAAGACACGTGGCATTACTTCCTCCACCGAGCCCTACATCATCGCAGAATCTACAAATACATTCATAAAGTCCATCATGACTTCACTGTAAGTTACTTGCAGTCTCCCAAAGACACACACAATGTGCAGATAAAAGGAGGCTATATGATCGCCATGATAGACTACATTTTTGGTGAATTTATACTATTAAGTGTTTTTGTGTTAGTTTTAAATTGTAGTATAGAAATGTGTAATAATATACTGTGTCACAATACAAAAATGCTACAATATTTATCGTGGATAGTGACAATGTGTATTGTCAATTAACATATAAACAGTAAACAGTGTACTTAGAAAGAGAGCTAAATTTGTAGACACAGAAGCTTATGCAATTGACCTTTTATGTTTATGAATTATTATGAAAAAATTAGAAATAAAATGTATGTTGTCAGGGACAGAGTGCAAGCATGTGTCTATCATAATTCTATTTTAGCCAAGTAATAAATAAATATTTAAATTCTGGTGTCGCCTTATTGTAACTTAACTGATTATAAAATGTCTTAGAAGTAATAATTATATTGTACTTTATCATGTATTGAAATGAATCATGCATTGTTATGCCCCTAGTAATTTTGTAGCTTATTTATTTATGGTTTAGTTTGTTTCATTTTATTCTTATGTGTATTTTAGGCTCCTTTTGGCATGCAGGCAGAATATGCCCACCCTGCTGAGACTCTGATTCTGGGGGCTGGATTCTTCATTGGCATTATGGTCTTCTGCAACCATATGGTTTTGCTCTGGGCTTGGGTCGCTTTCCGGCTTCTTGAAACCATCGATGTTCACAGGTGAGCTCGGTACACACTGCAGTTTTGTGGATGTAGTGTTTATTTTGTTAATGAAAACTGTGTGGAAAAGAGGTGACACCTACATTGTTAAACACTAATTGTTGACCAAACAAGATAAACTCTTAACAAATTCACCCTATATGTTCTTAAGGCCACAATATGTAAGATTTTTGTTATCAAATATATAAAAACAAACTCTTGCACAGTGTAATGTATTTCCTGCAGTTATGTACTTAAGTTATCTCAAAAGTTCTGAAGGATTTGTAAATTCAAAGAAATTCCAGATTTAAATAATGAACCGTCCCTGTTCGTTGTCGCCTATCAATGACGCAATATCCGCGCTATCCGCTATGGGATCATCCCAAAAAATGTAGATGTATACAAGCCTAATTGGATATTGGAACAATAAACAAAATAAAGCGAGAACAAATTTCGCTGTGGCGTTTCCGAAATGGAGAGAGCTTCGTGAAAACCTCGGACTGGACAGAGACTTCACTCTTGCGAGTGTTTTAATAGATGGGTGAGCAAATATTATTATTTACTGTGCAAGTGATAGTCATGTGCAAGTGGTTAGGTGATAAAACAGATATAAATGAGCTTTTCATCCGTGAGCTTGATTTGTGAAAACGACATCTCCCAGTGTTCATCGCGCCGTCGTTGCATCATCGAACTTCACCGCTGTTATTGTTTTGAAAATGCGACCTCTAGTGGCGAAAACTTATCGTGCACATATTGTGCCTTTAAGCAAAAAAACAGGAGAAAAATATTGTGTTTTTAAAAAACCTTCAGTAGCATTCAATCTTGAGGTTGCAGGATAGGGAAAGTGTAAATGAAGGAAATGAATGGATTTTCTGTGATTTGTTTTTCTTAATCTCTGCGACCTGGCAAGCATGTACATAAACTCTCTCTACAATGTGGAAAAGGTGTCAGTAATCTGAAAACACAAGTTCTCCACTGAAATATTTAACTAAAATGAAAGTGTAAGGCAGCCAGTCAGTGTTTCCTTCACCTGCCTTTTTGCACTGTTTACTGTGACTAAATCTATAATCTTAAGCTTCTCAATGATTAGCTAATAATAATTAACTCATAGTAATAAATCCAAATATAGATTTCAACGATACTGTTTGTGATGGTGGTTGCTGAAGAAATGCACATATGCAACCTCGATGTGACAATACAAAGTTTGGTTTCTTGTTTTAAAAGAAAAATGTTAGTTTTACCAGTTTAAAGTATTTAGAGTGTTCACTGATATAATAATATAGTAAATTATAAGTCAACGAGTAAACAAGTCAAATAAATCATATTTATATAATGTTGCTTATAGGTGAAAATTAATAACAAATTATTACTAAATTAGTGACAATTTACTAATTAATCAATATTCATGATTACAATTACTATTTTAAGATTTATTGACTAAACCTGGATTAAGATTCACACCTCTTTAGTCAACTAAACAAAAAAAATTACAAATTACAAATAGAAAATTTAGACTAAATATGCTAAAAAGAACATTTAAGGAATTATAAAATAGCTGACCAAATGGTTTAATACCTTTTATTACGTCAACACGTCATGCTGATAGCAACCTATTACAACACTAGAGGGCACTATACTGATAATGTATTCATTTGATAGCCTGTGCACAGATAAACTACATGACCAGAAGTATGTGGACACCACTTTCTAATTCACATCTTTGACTATAATAGTAATTGTCTGAATTTTATGTTGACGTTCGTTCTTTGGTCCTCTCTTTAGTGGTTACGACATTCCTCTGAACCCCCTACATTTGATTCCATTCTACGCTGGAGCTCGTTTCCATGACTTCCACCACATGAATTTTGTGGGCAACTATGGATCTACATTCACCTGGTGGGACAGACTTTTCAACACCGATTCCCAGTTTAAGAAACATTACTCACTTCATAAAGCTGTGAAGAGCGACTGATTCACAAAGATGCACTTCACCATCACCCAGAGCAATCTATCTGTCTTGTTGGACTCTTTGTGTGGGCTTTGGTTGGTCTGATGCTGTTGCATTGCCTCCTGCTGCACACACTCACTGTAAAGTGTTTAAAATCAGACTGAATGGATTTAAATTAATGCCAGCTTCTTACAGCAACACCCCCGCTGTCATCATTAGACCACTGGTCATGGTACTCCAAAGGAATGTTTGGACGGTTAGGAATGAAAGAATTTCAGCCTATGTTCTGTGCTCTCAATTATTATAAACATTCATCTGTTTCAAGTAATAATGACATTATTGCTCATAAGCACTTTACTTTCACCTAAACAAAGATTTGTGATAAATTATTTTTGTAATGCATTATTTTCTTTTTTTGCTTTGTTGCCTTAACTGAGTTTTTGCTCAGTTTCTGTAAATATTTTAGCATATAGCAATATAGCATATACATGTGCCTTGGAAAGGATTTGGGGGCGAAGAATGATTAAAAACAAAAACACTTCTTGATCATAAGGGAGAAAGCTAATTGAGATGTTAGCTTGTTCTATTAAAGGCAACTTAATAAAAACAAATTAACAAAAACATTGACTTTGGTTATGGTCTACTTAAACTGAAAACTCCTGAACATAGATCCTAAAATGTGTTTTGACTACAGATTCACATTCCTCATCACTGATCAACATACAAGTTAAATGTCATATTACAGTATGTAAAGAACCATGGGGTGGGTAAACCGTCCCGGAACAGAATATAGTTTGATATACATCTTACTGTATGTAAAGATTCATATTACATTAATAAAGGGCTCAAGTATAATAAATGTACATAAAGTGAATAATTCAGTGTTACAATAAAGTTAGGTGGTATCATTAAAAACAAATTTAATCTAACAATGAACATTATATTTATAAATAGTTAATAATGACCCAAATTAACCCCGAATTAATTTATGTGTAAAAGGAGAAGTTCCTACAGATTTTTCTATGACTTGAGGACGAGTTAAAAGACAGTTTTTAATTTTTAGGTGATTTGTAATGTACACATATCATGTCTCATCAACCCGCCATTCAGATACAATAATGCGTTTACTTAAGAAAATTTAAACTAAGCTTTCAGTATCATAAGAGTGTTTTTACATTTAATTAAATCTGACCATCGGATACTCCGTTCGTCATTACATAAGCCACGCCCCTGCAGGGGTAGCACCGTGCGCGTTCACCGATTGCGCGTGTGTAATCTTCGCGCTGCACGTCAACGGTTTCACGCGCGTCCCCGCGGCTAAACAGGTAGTCAGGATTCGCGCTCACGCATCAGTTCTGCGGTTCATACAGGACACGACGCATAAAATCAGAGAGACAGACACACACACACAAAAGAAACAGCAGTGCTAAGAGAGACGAGACGGGAGCGATGACGGCGGCGGTGTTTTGCGGGGCTCTGCTGATGCTGGCCCTGGCCTCAGGCGGGGATGCTGCGGGGGAAGGAGGAATCTCCTTTGAGTACCACCGATATGAGGAGATGCGGAAAGCGCTGGTGTCCGTTTGGCTCCAGTGCCCCTCCATCACCCGCATCTACACGGTGGGCGAGAGTTACGAGGGCCGAGAGCTGCTCGTGCTGGAGATGAGCGACAACCCAGGAGTCCACGAGCCTGGTGAGAGATGAGCACGAACTATTACAGATTACAATACAGCAAAACAGAAAGCTCCAAAGCAAAGCATTTTTTTTCTTCTGTTTATCCATTCTACACAGCCGATAACAAATCAATAAAGGGGGTTCTCCAATTACAGTCGCCCTTCCAGGGAAATAACCACCTTTGTTGTATTTGTTTTTTATTTATTTATCGTTTTATCCTCTATGCTGACAACCATGAGCGATGTAAAAGGGTCCATAGGCGAAAACAGCCTCTGCGAACGAAGGCATCTTTCTGAATTGCTATTGATATATACTTGATTTTAGCATCAAAATGCAAACTTGTCTCTAATAGGTCTATTAAAATTGAACACGCATTGCCTTGGGACTGCTTTGCGTGGTCACAATAGTGTGTACTGAATCATTTTCATAAATCATGTGCGGTCGCTGTGATGCGCAGGTGCGCTTTGGTGTGTCTGCGCGCTCACGGAGATGTGATGACAGCAGCTCACTGTGCGCCATTTTGCGAGGGTTGCAGAATGAACATATAATTGCTGATCAATTAGAGACTCAGTTGCAAGGCTTACTGCACTGCCTCTTACCAAATATATAGATACACTGGCGTAAATATTAATTATAACGTTTATATTATTATTATTTATATCTTAGACCGAAGAGTAGGTTCAGTAAAGCAATGAAGGAGCCTTCGTTGCCTAAATGAGGGCCAGTTATACCATTGCCCTCGACAGCTGTCATTATTAATGACTGATTGATAAAGAATTACAAAGAGCCTTGTAATAAAATCAGTTCACCTGCAAATCTTTGTGGTAGGCCTATGCCATGGTAATTAAGGTTTCAGTAATATAGTTTATGCGTGAAATTAATATTCACACGTTGTAAGCTGATGTAGGGTACTATGGGTTTTAAACCCTTGATCTGAAGCTCTATACTAATTAGTTAATTTAGTGTGCTCTACTTTTGGATTATTCTTCATTTACAGTCTGGAATTAGGCTGACAGATTAAGCTAATCACTGAACACCTCATACTGAAACCTACATAGAGATAAATCCATTTTAAGGAGTGTTTGTGTTCTGTATATAGTGCATGATTACTGAAGCTCACTTGGGGGTATGATATTATGCATTCATCATATCTCTGTCTTTTTGTATATATACAGACCTTTATATACAATGTCTATGTTACGTTGGCTATTATCTCATCAATTTCCTCAGAGATCATTCAACTTAGTTTAAAAAAAGCACTTATCTTGACCCTATAATTAAATTGCCACTTTATTTTAAGATGTCCTTGTAACACGTTACATGTACTTACTATTATAATAACACTTAATTATACACAATTACATGCAAGTAACACTAAACCAAACCCTAATCCTGACCATACTAAGTACATAGTTAATTAATATCACTCAGTACTTAAATGTATAATTACATTGTAACAAGACAAGGGCACCCTAAATAGTGTACTGTAACCTGAATTTATTTTGATTAGAAAAAAGTCATTAATTAATATCAGTAAATGCATTAGACATGAGCTAACAATGAACGACAAAGCATTCATTAATCTATAGGTCCGTTTTGAATTCTGTATCCATATATATTATTCACATTTTTATATCGTATAAAACTAATCAGAACAATAAGCTTAACAAAATTATGCATGAACAGTTACATGTAATGGAATTAAATAGTTTAATTACTGGGTAAATGTAATTAATTACAGTTACTTATAAAAATATTAATGATTACAAAGGGAGTTATATGTGAATTATTTTCACACACACACCTTTAATCAACTTCTTTCATCAATTGCATTGACTGCTCTAATATATGAGACACAGATGATTCACTATACAGAATAGGAAACATGCTTATTCGATAATTGTTTTATGTATATGCTTTATAGTTTCAGATTAACATTTTTTTCCCAACGCATCTTTGGATGCCATTGTTTCATATAATAGCTGTCCAAAGACTTAATTTTAAAAATAATATCGTCTTGTTATGACTGTAAACCAGTATTTATCTTCAGAATGATCTCAAAGTAGAAGTCTGATTTTGTGGTGGCTATGCTTTCAGTTCAGTTGCTGCTGTTACAAAACTCCTGCTTTAAATGTTGAAAACATAAAAATGTAGTCACTTAATTTACTAAAATAACTGAAAAGTAATCAAATGCAATCAGTTACATTACTTTAATAAAGTAATTTTAAAAAGGTTATGCTACTTTTTACATTTTAAATAGAGTAACTTGTAATCAGTAACCCATTACATTTCCAAAGTAACTTCCCAACACTGCAAATGAATAAATAATTCAGTAAAATTAGTCATACAAATTTTGAGATTATATGTTTAATCCATCGTAACGAATTAACAGTTAATAATAATAATAATAACAGATTACCAAATGCTGTAAAATTGTACATTATTGATTTGTGATATCTAATGAAATAATGTTAACTGTAAAATGTCTGTAAAACACCAGTTTAGCTCTTAGAGCTCAGCTGTAGTCCCTGAACATATGTTATAAAATCACACAATTGTTTTGAAAATGCATTGCATTTCTATTCTTGACATATTAAATTCATACAGCATGTTGACTAAGCAAACCTCATTCTCATTCTCGTGTTGATGGTGAGTGTGTACAAGTGAGGGTAGTAAGACGGGAAGCTGTTATCCTAAAGGTAGGGCCCCTGTTCCTTAAATAGTACAGTTGGCTCTCCGTATGTGTGTTTGCGTAGATATGACTCATTGCATTAAGGCTTTTATTGCAACCAGATGAGTTTCCAGCACCACCCACACCCTGTAGCTATGGGCAACCGGCTGCACCTCAGCAGCAGCGTGCAGATGCAAGAGAGAGCGGGATATCAAAGAGAGGCCCCGTCGTCGGCCGGGTGCTGTTAGTGTGGAGTGTTACGGCTGGGCAGAAATAGCAGTTGCCCTGGAGACAGATCAGCTTAGCACCATGAGCCATGTGCTTCCCTGTACTCAGTCAGATGAGGAAGAATTAGCGTGCAATGCCGTCTGCCATAGAGACTGGGACTCAGCACTCAGAAACAGGCCATCTGGTGCTGTGCTGAGTGAGCATGTGACGACACCTATATCAGATACACACATTCACACATGATAAGATCTGGCCTTGTTACTGGCTCCTTTCAGAGTGTAGTCTTACGCTTTTTGAACCGATCAGGTGTCTTGTAAATATTGATATATCACATGTAAAATTTCACTCTGCACTTTCCACAAATACATTTATTCCATTACTTTTTTTTATTTTTAAGCATTTGAGGGATGCATCCTATCCCACATTCCAAATAGCATTTGTTGCCGTAAATTATATATCATTTATCCTTTTAAATATTATCTAAATATAGTTTATCAGTAACAACAAATAAAAATTGGTCCTAAACTCTCTAGAGTGTTAGCTAAATCCACGCTAAGTATGCAACCCCGGTACTCATTCTGACATAGATTAAAAATATAATAATAATAAATACATTTATTCTAAAATAATACATTTAATTTAATGTGCATTTTTAACGATTTTATGACTTGAGTGACTGAATTCTCATTTTTCTAGTGGTAGAAAATTATAGTTTTATTGTAGCAGTCTTTGGAAGCCATGGAATAAAAATAAATAAATAAAATAAAATAATTTTGAGTATATATTTCCAAATTCAGATTTTTCCCCTTGAAATTCTGAGATTATATCTTACAATTCTGATGAGAAAAATCAGCTGGTCATTCTCTCTTTTTTACCTCGATTCAGAATCATGAGTTCATATCCAACACTTATAACTTTTTTCTCTCAGAATTTACAAACTCACAATTGTTGGGTAAATTCAGTTATGAAGTCTGAACTAAGAGAAAATAAACTTGCATTTGCAAGAAAAGTGTCAGAATTGTGAGACAACCCTGTTGAAGAATGTTTTGAAGAATGGCTGCTGGTTTAAGCTGGTCCTCAGCTGGTCATCTGCTGGTCCTAAGCAAATAGCTCTTGACCAGAACCAGCACTTGACCAACTTAAACCAGCTCATGACCAGTTAAGAACCAACTTAAACCAGCTCAATCCAGCAGCATGCTTCCAAACCTCATCAGCATATGCCATTTTTTTTTTCAACAGGGATGCTATCCGTTTAAATATTTAATCATGAAGGGCTATGAATATGTGAATATTATGTAAACCTTTTTTTAAATAAATTTTATGCTTTAAAAGTTAGGGTTATATTAGCAGGATTCATAGTCTGTGCGTTTAAACATCTGCGTTCAGTATCAAATTATCTCTTTGATGACGGTACTTTGTAAAAATGATTTTCATTCCAATTCTGACATCCAGAAAAACTTTCTTATTTCATGGATTCTACTCATTTTCTCCACTTTTTTATTTTATGTGCACACAGCTGCAAGTGACATAAGTATGACGTCTACTCCAAATTGATACAGCATAAAACCTACCCAGTGTCACGATATTTATTTGTGGCAGGGACACGTTTATTTTGTTATTTTCGTAAGTCCGGCACGTTTTTTAACTAAAATGCAAAATTGAAATGCATTCGTTTAAAAAACGTGCTGGAAGTATGAAAATATTTAAATAAACGTGTCCCTAGCATGAATAAGTAGATTAAAATAAATTACGTGAACTGCCGTGAGACTGGGTTGCAAATAACAGCTAATTTACAGTAGCATATGCTCGTAATCACAATTATCTGAAGCACTTTTTAATGACCATTTGTTTAAAAAAAAAAGAAGAAGAATGTAAGGTTCTATCCTTGGAAAGTTTCAATACAATTCTATTTTCCACTGTATTGTACATTTAGTGTACAGAAAAATAGGGCAACTAAAGCTCTCTGTCTCTTTGTGGTTTTTTGCACAAGGGGTGTGAAGAAGGTGGTATCTTCCAGTGAGCACAAGTTCATTAATAATGCATGCTAGAGGGATTCCACATCTGTTTTCATCTCTCTCTCTCCTTCTTTTATAGATCACATCTGTTCTAGAAGATCATTAGTTATTTTGGACAGGAACATAGTTTAGTCTTTGAACAGTGGACATATAGATAAAGCCTGTTCTTTAAATACTTTTTATCTCCCCCAAACAACCTGCAGTCTCTGCAGTCCCATCTGTTGTTGAGATGCATCTTATGTCATTCATGACCTCACCGTTCGTGAAATATGTGTGCTTTTCCACTGAAGAAGTGTGCTGAATCAGTTATTTGGAATTAATGGTCTCCTTTGGTCAACATAGCCATGGAAACCAGTGTTTCTTTGACGTTAATGGTACTGTTTGTGCATGTCTTTAAGAGGTTATAGACTTGCGCCATAAGCACACATTTCCTGACTGATTGAACTGATTGATTCATGGATGGATGGGCTTAGTAGAAAGGACAGGGGAGAAAGTAGAATAGAATCGAACTAATGCTGAATGATTCAATATATTTATAAGGTTTAGATAGGTTGTAGACAGGAAGAAAGTCTTTGATGTTATCTAAATGATGGTGTGACTTTTTATCATCATGTGGTGAGAATCAGAAAGATTAGAATAAAATCCCTTTCTCCCTTCCTCCTCCTTTTCCTCTCGTGAAGATGAGACAGCAGTTTCTGCTCTCTAAGGCACTGCGTTTCTCATCTTTGGGCTCACTGTTCTCTCAGTATGTGTCTCTCTGCCTAAAACACAGCAAGAGAGATTGGGAAAGGGCAGTCTGCTCCAGTAAACATAATACTGTGCTAGTGTGTAATTTGTTTTTCATAAGAAATCTGGGTAACACTTTTTTTTAATAGTTGCACCTATCAATTGCTTATTAGTATGCATATTACAAGAATATTAGCCATTTATTCATCCTAATTAAGCACGTATTAAGTATGCATTACCATATTCTACATCTCTAATCTTACCCAATAAACTTACTAACTAAACGCACTGTAACAACTACCTTACTAACTATTAATAAGTAGGAAATGAAAGATTAACTGAGTGAAAAGGCGTAGTTAATAATTAGCAATCAGATTGATCAGGTAAATGTAGCATAATATGCAAATTCTGATAATTACTCAGTTTAAGTTTAATTTATCTGTATTTATCAACAGTTCTAATGTATACAGTGGGTATGGAAAGTATTCAGACGCCCTTAAATTGTTCACTCTTTGTTATATTGCAGCCATTTGCTAAAATCATTTAAGTTCATTTTGTTTCTTATTAATGAACACACAGCACCCCATATTGACAGAAAAACACAGAATTGTCAGAGCAAATGAGAATCATGAAGTCAAAGAAACTGCCTGAAGAGCTCAGAGACAGAATTGTGGCAAGGCACAGATCTGGCCAAGGTTACAAAACATTTCTGCTGCACTTAAGGTTCCTAAG
>JAUMHP010000040.1:567044-590619 GCA_032361065.1 Enteromius trimaculatus | reverse complement strand
TTATTTTACTGGACTTTTAATTTTGTGGAGTCATTGATTTAATAATAAAAAAGTTAAATGTTTCTCCTAATTTTCCCTCTGAGAAAGAGATCCTTTTCTTTGTGGCAGCAATGGCTTGTGTAAAAAAAACAAAAGTGCAGACAACAGCATGGACTTTATTTTCTTCAAAAACAGCTTGAGCTAAATGTGCGTTCTTTTAACCGTCGTCGTGGAAGATATTGTGAATTACAAAATAATAGCGTGTCATGCAAGTTTCTACAAATTGTGACGTTGTGTTCTCGACAGTTTAAGTTCTC
This sequence comes from Enteromius trimaculatus, assembly GCA_032361065.1. Lineage (NCBI taxonomy): Eukaryota > Metazoa > Chordata > Actinopteri > Cypriniformes > Cyprinidae > Enteromius > Enteromius trimaculatus. Next base: position 590,323 of record JAUMHP010000040.1, on the reverse strand, counting down.
CAATAACCAAAAAAATCGCATGCCAGCTCGTACGACCTCAGAAATCGCACCGTGTACGCCCGCCTTAACTAAGCTGACCATGTTTGTTTGACCTACTATGAATCCATATATAGTGTGTGTGTAGATCATGGAACAGTCCTTCATCCATCAAACACTGTTTGACTCTTTGAATTAAGGTTGGCTTAAATGTGTGGATAGGTTTGGTTGGCAATATAAATACATTCAGTATTTCAGTTTTGAGTACCAGCCTCTGATTATGCTCTCAAATGACCCGTTAGAATGATAATAGAGTCTGCCAGGGGCTCCCCTGCGGAGTTAATCACAGAGTGCTGTTAATCACAGCAGAGGCATTAGTGCTGCAGCAGCCCGAGACTCATAGGATGCAGGATTTCTGAGGGTAATATTACGTTATGATTGCCTGCTTCCAGGGTAGATATCTTCTGATGATGATGATGTAACTGCATGATTAATCAAAATTAAACCGCTAAATGGCTTTATGCAGTTATCAGTTAAACGTTATTTTAATGTTAAAAGTAAGTTCAGTAAGGTAAACTGCTATAAATAATAATATAAAATTACTATTATATTATTTTTGCTTGATTTTTGTAAAATTTTAGTGGGAAATATTGCAATAATATTTTATATATGTTTAGCGATTTATTATATTTTTACTCACGAGTAATAACCATAATACTTTTATTTTATTATCTTTTTTTTTTTTATTTGGGTCATATTTAGTAAGTGTGCTATTTTTATTTAATAATAATCACAAAAAAAAAGAACAGCAAATCACATTGAAATCATAATCACATTTGTATGATTTGTAAAATATTTTACGTTTCTCGTAAGACATGCACAGCATATCCTTGCCGTGACACAAGACATTGTGCAAACAGATTGGAATTTAACAACTTTTTTTTTTTTTTTTTTTTTTGCAGCTGTGAGGGTGCCGAGTGACTGTAAATGGTCTTATTTCAAAGTTTTAAACCGAGCTTGATTTTCATAGCATCCTTAAGCTCCAGTACAGCTTCCCCAACCCCGCTGTGTAAAGCTACTGCTGAGAGTTTGATGATATGTTTCAAGCCAGCGTGTGATGTTCTGTCCCAGACGCAGCCAAGTGCTGGACAGGGAGATTATAGTCTGGCTCGTGCTGACACTGACAGCCGTGGGACGCGGCCTTTCTTCCCTCGATTCAAAGCTGAAATCACTCTGTCTGGATAATCGCTGTTCATTTTACGCCTGTCATCAGCTGTCGTGCCCTCCTCCTTCTGCTTTTGCCAGTTGAAGATGCCCAGGTGGCACGCTGCCTGTCTTAAATATGAAGGTAGGAAACAAGCATGCAGGCGTGCGTCTGACAGCTGGACTCTCGCCGTCTGGCACGCAGGGCACATCACAGCGGGCACCATCTTAAATAATAATGGCTCTCTCATCAAGAGGGGCAGGCGGCTCGATTAAATGTAATAGATTTACAACTGATTATAGAGATTTTTCAGGGGCAGCTGCTGTGCTTTTATTGTGTGAAAAAGAGATGAATCAGCTAAAAGTAAAAATTGTTATCAACATTTATGGCTTTATTCAGAATTTCTAAATAAATGTCTAAACATCATTAAATCATGGTACACTTTCTTGAAGTCTTTCTGAGAAATTAAAAAAATAAAGTGAGTTTAAGCCTTTGAATTAAAAACACATCTGTCAGTGGGAGTGAAAACCTGTTTTCATATTGAATGAAATAGATTTTCTTAGACAAACATTTAGACACCATATTGTTTCTTTATATTCTTTGGATTTACTTTTTCTTTTCTTGGTCTTAAAATTAAAATATAAATTAAAATATTTTATATTAACATTCCAAAAATATGCAGAAACACAGTTTATTTCTCCTTTGAAAAATGTTTTTTTTTGTTTTGTCTATTCAATGGAATTCAATTGGGTCCAGATGCAATGTTATTTGACTTCTATTGTATGGATTAAAAACCATTAAATCATAAAAAAGTCATACAGCAACATGATGGTGAGCACTTTCTGTCAATTAAAATTTTTGGGTGAACTGTTCTTTTGATTATGAAATGAACTGTTAAAGAGCCATACTGCTCCGAGCCATCTGTTGGGTGGTGGCCTGTAGCTGTCTTTGAAAAGTGATTTCAGTGGGTTTAACTGCCCCGTCTTGAGAGTGATGTGTGTGACATTCCCTTTTGATAGCTGTCGGTAATGACGTAAAAAGGAATGTGATTTTGCACGAAGCTGCTCGGTGGCATTCCATAGTCTCAGCACAGGAAGTGTTTTAAGGAAAGACTTACAAAACCTTTTTTTATTTTTTTTACAATTTTGTGTTTACTAGGGATATTGTATGATTGTTTCATTTATTTATTTATTTATTTTTAGCTAAATAATACTCTACTTCTCTTCACTAGCTTGTGTAATTTATACTGTTCTGTACAGGGTAGATAAAAGGACCTTAAATTGAATTCATTGACTTGTGGTATTTACAGGAAGGCCGGAAAAAACAGTCAGCTTCTCAGCCCGGCCTGTTTGTTAGGTACAAAGGTATGTGAGATAAGAATACGATCAATAGCTTCATTAGCGCAAAGCACAAAAGAGGCCATCCTCCCGGCCTCTAAACACATATTTTACAGCTAGATGGGACTTTTACAGCGTCAGCACACACTGCTGGCTGTCACTTCTGTGCAGCACTGGATGTAAATGAGTCATTCTACAAACAACCGCCATTCGTGCACATTTAAAAAAAAAAATAAATAAATAAAAAATTAAATAATAAAGCTGTACTCCAATTTCACATTTCATTTTCTTTATTAAAAAAGAAAAACTTAAATATCACATGGTCCTAAGTATTGCTGTGACACTCATTTATTTAACTAAGGTGCTGTTCATTTCTTCTGATCATCCTCGAGATGGTTCTTCACTTTCATTTGAGTCGAGCTGTGTTTAATTATGCTCACTGGACTTGATTAGGAAAGCCACACACCTGTCTATATAAGACCTTACAACTCACAATGCATGAAAGAGCAAATGAGAATCATGAGGTCAAAGGAACTGCCTGATGAGCTCAGAGACAGAATTGTGGCAAGGTACAGATCTGGCCAAGGTTACAAAACATTTCTGCTGCACTTAAGGTTCCTAAGAGCACAGTAGCCTCCATACTCCTTTTAAATGGAAGACGTTTGGGCCGACCAAAACCCTTCCTAGAGCTGGCTGTCCTGCCAAACTGAGCTATCGGGGGAGAAGAGCCTGGTGAGAGAGGTAAAGAAGAACCCAAAGATCATTGTGGTTGAGCTCCAGAGATGCAGTCAGGAGATGGGAGAAAATTGTAGAAAGTCAACCATCACTGCAGCCCTCCACCAGTCGGGGCTTTATGGCAGAGGGGCCCGACGGAAGCCTCTCCTCGGTGCAAGACACATGAAAGCCTGCATGGAGTTTGCTAAAAAAAACACCTAAAGGACTCCAAGATGGTGAGAAATAAGAATCTCTGGTCTGATGAGACCAAGATAGAAGTTTTTGGCCTTAATTCTAAGCGGTTTTTGGCCTTAATTCTAAGCATTATGTGTGGAGAAAACCAGGCACTGCTCATCACCTGTCCAATACAGTCCCAACAGTGAAGCATGGTGGTGGCAGCATCATGCTGGGGGGTGTTTTTCAGCTGCAGGGACAGGACGACTGGTACAGTCGAGGCAAAGATGAATGCGGCCAAGTACAGGGATATCCTGGACCAAAACTGTCTCCAGAGTGCTCAGGACCTCAGACTGGGCCGAAGGTTTACCTTCCAACAAGACAATGACCCTAAGCACACAACTAAAATAACAAAGGAGTGGCTTCACAACAACTCCGTGACTGTTCTTGAATGGCCAGCCAGAGCCCTGACTTAAACCCAATTGAGCATCTCTGGAGAGACCTAAAAATGAATGTCCACCAACGTTTACCATTCAACCTGACCGAACTGGAGAGGATCTGCAAGGATTGTCCCCAAATCCGGGTGTGAAAACTTGTTGCATCTTTCCCTAAAAGACTGCATTCGATCAAAAGGGTGCTTCTACTAAATACTGAGCAATGAATACTTAAGACCATGGGGAAAAAAAGAACTTAAATGATTTTAGCAACTGCCAAAAATATAACACCGAGTGAAAAATTTAAGGGGGTCTGAATACTTACCGTACCAACTGTATATTTAAAAAAAATATTCATTATTTATTTTTTTGCATTTTGTTGTACATTTAAATGTATTCCATATGAAATTATATAATACAATTTATTTATTTATTAGGAATTGAAATTGCTTTAAAAATTACCTATTCAAAGTGTACATTTTAAGGCAAAGGAGCCAAATGTAATCCATCCAGTACTAAAATAATGAGTGCGTCCCACAGGTTCAAGATGAAATAGCCACTTAGCAGATAAAGTTTTTGACATTTAATATACTTAATATTTTGTACAATTATGTCTGTGTCTGATTAACACACACACACACAAACTCTGTACTGCATTCTTAAATGTAAATTTGACACACTTTTTCTATTCTTGTCTGTCTTTTTTTTCCATCCATCAAACAGATTACCCAGAGCAATTGAAATTTTTGCTGCAGTAATATTTTAAGCTAAAGCTTTTGCTGTCTTGTGGATTTTAAGCATGATGTTTTGAAATATGGCAATGTGCCAGTAGTCACAGCCCACTGAGAGCCAACAGATGCTTCCTATCTTGCCTTTATTCCCTCTGCTCCTCCACCCTTATTTTCTTGGAGTAATCTTTCCCTCACCATCGGCCTCGTATGGCTTTGTGCCCTTTTGCCCAGTGGGCACAACATGGCATGTTCCACCCACGCCAATGCAGGATCCTTAGGAAGCCAGTAGTGTCAGATAGTCTGACAACTGTTGGACAAAGAGTCATTTTCTTTTCCTGTTGTGGAAGCATAATTGGAATTACAGACTGGGCATTGGGGAGATTTCCTGGTGATACTTTCCTCAAAGTGTCACAGTAGAATATCAAGAATGCTTATGCACTATGTCATTTCGAGGGTGTTTGGAAAGGCGGTTTGGCTCATGTGAGCAAGGCCTAATTGATTTGTATGCTTTTTAATAAAATGAGAAGCATTTATGGTCACATCTCAATCACGCATCAGCATGGGGCTTCACATGACTGAGGCGTTCCAGGATGAGCAACATTCTTGGCATCCGATATGGGACCAGCCCCTTCCATTAATGCAGGATTAATCATTCAAAAATGAAAATCTTTTTATATTTATTTTGGGTGATTCAAGGCCATGTTCCTCTTAACCTGTATGATTTTATTCAGGATATTCATGTTGTTTTTTTTCTTCCAATGAAATTGAGTGGTGACCAGAAGTACAATCTAAAAATAAAATGACAAAAAAGTGAATATTTATTAGTTATGGCTTCAGAAGGAGATAAAGCCAACAAGCAATGTTCCTTCCAAATTTATTTCTACCTAAGCAAAACCTTTCTTCATTGAGTGGTCCCCTGAGCAAAATCATGCTTTATACCAGACCTGTACGGCGTTCAAATAAAAAGCCATTATTAACTTTATTGTGCTACTTCTATTTGATGTGACCCTTGATGTAACTAAATGATGCACATTTTAGATTATTTGGATATGTTTGACCGCAAAAATAAAAACGAATTAAAGCAAACTTAGATTACAATACAATAGATTAGAATACATTTAAACTAAGATCTATAGGCTAAATATTAAAAGGAAAAAAATGTCGCTGGAACTATTATTTCACAATGACACATGATTTTCTTAACTTTTGATGACATAAGTGTGCAACTACGTACATGTGCAGCTTGGGAACATTGCCCACAAATCATATTTTCAGAAAGCTTTTTGCCATTCTGATAACTCATGATCATCATTTGCTTCCGTTATATGGAAAGGAGCAACTTAAACATTCTGCTAAATATCACATTTTGAAAGTCATATGGTTGGTAAAAAGCGAGTAAAGAATAATGAGATTTTTATATTTTTGGGTGAACCATGTCTTTCAGTTGATATTAACTCTAGAGCTCAAGACTGAAGGGAGTAGTAGGAAATTAGAAAATTTTTATCTCTTCTGACACTAAGCATGTTTGCTGGTTTTACTCAACAGCCCCACCCATTAGCCTCACATGGGTTTGTAAAACTAACGTGACGTCACTTGCCAAGATCTTTTCTCTCTCGCTCTCTTGCCCTCTCTCTCTCTCACTCTGTAAGCGCTTGGCCGCTTTTAAACCAGGTAGTAGCTGTCACTGAAATTTGATGTGCTGTTCGCTCCGTCAGCAGTGCGCTGGCTTCATGCCACACACATGCCCGCACACACATGATTTCACTGTCCTGTTTGTCTTTCGTTCGAATGCTCACTTGTGTGAGTTTTATATGAAACAGCCTTCAGGCCACTTGGAGGTCGTCGGTGACCTTTTTAATCCACGGAAGAAGAATGAGCTGTAGAAAGAAGAAAAAAAGAAACCAAAATAAGAAAACACATGAGCCCTTTTTCTGTTTCTTGGAATCACTTTTAGCATGAGCTAGGGTGTGGGTGTGATAAACTACCTTGATTTCCTAGGCTATGATCTCTGTTTTTCCTGGTGAGTCATGCTGCACTTTAAAAATACAGTATTCTGGGCCTGTGTTAAATTGTATATCTGTATTTTCCCTGCGGTTGACCATATTCACTGGAAAGTGAACTGGAAATTACCAAATTTTGAAAGGTAGCGTATTCGTTTTTGGTCACACTTTATTTTAGGTAGCCTTAACTACTGTATACATGCATTAAAAAAAAAAGTCTAATGTACTTATTGTTCATATTGAGTTGCAGAACACTTCTGCTGCTATTGAGGAGAGATGCGGGTCAGGTTAGGAACAGGTTTGGTGGTATGGATAGGTTTAAGGAATGGGTCAATTTATAATGTAATTACATATGTTTTTTAAAAATATAAGTACATTATAAAAACACAATAAGTGCATTGTACCTAATGAATAATTTAAATGTAAGTACATAGTAGTTAAAGCCACCTAATATAAAGTGGTAACCAAGTTTTTTATGACTATTATATTATGTTTCCGTTCAAATATATCCTCGTTCCTCTGGGCTATCACTCTGTCCCACAAACACACTGGTCAGCCGTGCTCTCCGCCCCGAGGGTTTAAAGCTCTGTTTTTGGGGCCGATGATGCCACTGCAGTTAACTTGATCAGAACTCTGGGAATTCAGTTTCTCAGAATTCCATTTCTGAGAGGTGTGATTACTCCGGCTAAGTGAAATAAACTTTTATTTACTATGTTTACTCCAACTTTTCACATGAATAGGAATTGCAACTCTAGGGCGGTTGCACGAACAGACTGTCTTTGTCTTACCGATGTCTGAAATCGGGCCGTTCAAAGCGTTCCCTGACAAATAGAGGCCAGACCTGCCGTATTTTGGTTTATGCCGTTCACTTCGCTCAGGAGCTTCTGTCAGTCTGCGGGAGTTTTTGTCTGTCCTCCAAGCTCAAATAATGGCCTAACTGGTTAATAAAGTTGCTGATGAAACATTCTCCTCGTGGACTCTTGAATATGCCTTGACTAAATGTCATAGGAAAAATAAGGATTGACATAAATAAGGATTGCTTTACTACTGTACAGTTGCTTTGGCGTCCAAATTAATTTTCTTTAGGGTTGAAACTATATTGGTTTGTTGGGTGTCATGTAATCAAATTAATTTATGTGTATATAAAGTAAACAACTCTAAAAAACTATTTTTAAAGACAACATGGGATGCAGCCAGCCAGAGCCATTTTTTAATAGATTATGAAATTTGTGTTTGGCCTTATGAAAATCTTTCAGGCACGTGATAAAGTCGCGCTTTTGATGTTATAAGTCTGCTTCAAAATACTCTAAGATGTAGCATGTGGCTTTTTGCAGATGCTCTTCAAGTGTTGTAATACGTATGACGGTATAGCATTATGTCTACTTACAGCTCTCTGTTGTCTTTGTTGCAGGCTCTGTGTTGGATGTTATAAAGCACATCTTTTCAAAGGGGGAACACAAGAACGGTGTACTGGATGAACCCAGTATAGCTACTGTGCTTAAAGAGGTCCTTCAGGGTCTTGAATACCTTCACAAAAATGGACAGATCCACAGGTAATACACTTTTGGAAAAGTTTTGGAGCACTGGATCAAAAATGTTAACTTGTATTATTTATTCATTCTAAACCCGATTGCCGTTTTCTTTTTAACACAAAAGGAGAATTTAGAAGAATATTTGCACAGCTCCTTTTTTAATAGTACAGCCGGAGGTTAAAAAACAATGACAGCAATGATATTGGGGTTTTTTAAAACAGAAACAGGTTTGATAAATGTTCAATGCTACATTGATTCAACAAAAGCGGAATGGAGCCGCACTAGTCTAGAGCGGAGCGATTTTTCTGAATCATCAAGGCTTACTGGATGGGCAAGATTTTTATGGAATAATTGCCTAAAGGAATAGTTCACCCAAAAATGAAAATTACACCATAATCTACAAACCCCAAACCATCCTAGGGGTATATTTCTTCTTTCAAACGAACACAGAGTCTTTTTTTAATTTATCCTGACTCGTCCAAGGCTGGTAATGCTGGTGGATGGTGGCCATGATTTTGAAGCTCCATAAATCAGACATATCCGCAAGTACTGCTTCGTAAAACTAACCTATACGCCTTCAGGGGTTATCACATGGGTTTTAAGCCAAATATTTCTATTTTTAAAATTATAATCTAAATCATGGACTTCCGGCAGTGTCCTTATGCTCGTTCATGAGAACGTTGAATTCAGGCTTTGTGACGCCCGTTACCATAACATGACACAAGAACAATAAAAGCCATTACAAATAAGCCATTTGTTGCATCCAGTGGGGACATGGTTACTGATTATAATGACTTGCATCGCGCCTCGTAAACATAACTCCATGTCTGCATTTGTGATCGGAGAAATGACAAACAACCAGCACTACACTGAAATCGCATCATATGACCCCTTAGCTTGTTTTTCATGCAAAGCATATTATATGATTCAGAAGATTGGTATATAGAGTAAAAGTTAATATGGACTTCTTTTATTATGCTTTATGGTGCTGTTGGTAGTCAGTGTGGGAAAAACAAATCTTTAGTGTACTACAGGAAAACAAACATGCTGACACGAGAGTGTGTAAATGATGCCGTTTTAATTTTTAAACGAACTATCCCTTTAAGACTGGACTGGTTTCAACACAAAGAAGGTTTGTAGGATGCCTGTGGACCGAGACTCCATTTAAATCAGCTTAATCTCAGACGATGAATGACGGAATTAATGGATTGCGATTCAGAATCAGCGTCTGCTTGAGTTTGAGTTTCAATGGAAATCCATGGAAAAACTGAGTGAGCCATCCAGTCGTTTTATCATTAAATCTTTAAATCATACAGATCTCGGTTGATGTAGGCCGAGCGTATTCGACCGTTTCACTGGCAGTCTTTTTGTAAGCTCATCAAAGATTCCTTTGCTAGTTTATCTGAGGCATTCATCTTCAGACGTCAATACTGACTTTGCGGTGATGACTCACTGATAGCTAATTTAAATCAGTCTGTTTCTCTCTCTCCCTTTTCATATTAATTGCTTTCTTCTCGTATTCCTTGTTGCCTCTACACACGCTTGGGCCTGTTAAAGCAGACAGTGTAAATAATTCACAGGCTTTTAGTCTGGTTAAGTACCCATGACTTGCAAGCTTGACTCTGAATCTCAATGAAGGAGACCTTGTCTTTTTGCCTCTGCTGTGCCGCCAGTGTGATGGGAGGTCATTTTTGACATATTAGAAGCTTTTGAGTGTTATTTTTAGATGTCTGACAAAAATGTACGAGCTAATTTAGTTCATTGCTTTTAGACACAGTTTTTGGAAGATGGACTGTTTTATCACATTTCACACAGATTTTTGTTCTTTGTTGACATTTAGATGTTAAATTAAAGTTAGATGGGACATAGACATGTAGACTATCATTTAAACATATATATATATGACCGAACTGGAGAGGATCTGCAAGGAGGAATGGCAGTGGATCCCCAAATCCAGGTGTGAAAAACTTGTTGCGTCTTTCCCAAAAAGACTCATGCTGTATTAGATCAGAAGGGTGCTTCTACTAAATACTGTGCAAAGGGTCTGAATACTTAGGACCATGTGATATTTCAGTTTTTCTTTTTTAATAAATCTGCAAAAATGTCAACAATTCTGTGTTTTTCTGTCAATATGGGGTGCTGTGTGAACATTAATGAGAAAAAAGTTAAAAAATGTTTTTTTTTAAATTACAATTAAATATTTTATTTGAGGCACGTAGTTGCAAAGATGATATCCATGCATGTTTACCAAAACCTTATATCTGATAACACATTCAACACAGATTCAAACCAAAATTACATTTTTGTTACATTTATATTTGAAGGCTATGAATTTGTATTAAAAACAGATGTATACACAGTATACACAAATAATAAAGCTATGATCAAGAAACAGAATGCTGCGTATTTAAACGTTTGTCTTTTATGAGGTATATTGTCCTAAATGAGGTTAACAGTTAACTTTGTGAGTAAGGGGAAAATGAGAACAAGGCATAGAAAGGTAGTAAACAAAGCAAGGAGAAAGTTAATGAGATGAGTGTGTGTGAGAGATGGTGTTGATGTTTAAGTCATGTAGACATGGCTTTGAAATGTGTTATTTTAGCCTTTTTGTTTGTCTGTTGCGCTGATAGATTAGTGGTTTTCCTCCCTTCCTGCCTGCCCTGCACCTCACTTCATCTGTACAGCAGATGATTTCCTCATTACTGCTATCAAAACAGCTTTGCTTTATTTGGATAAGACGCATATAAAACTGTTTTTCGTAATAAAAGGGAAGTTTGTTCCTTACAGTCTGTGTGAGATTTCACACTTTTTGTGTTCATCCTTCGCCCACCTGATCCATTAAATATTTCATTTTGGAACTAGAGGTGTAAAACTGTACGTTATTGTCAAAAACAGTTTGACAAAGAAAATTCACTGCATCACTTATGGAATTTAGTTTAATAATACCCTTTAATAATAATACTTTAATAATATATTGCATGTTCATTTATGTAAAATAGTGAAGACAATTATATGTTTGTAGTCTCTCTCTCTCTTTCTTTCTCTATATGACATTTAAGACACTTAGCAGATGCCCTTATTTAACAAAAGAGATTTTTTTTATCTTATTTTAATATGTTATCTTATTTTAATATTTATAATGGATATTATATTTCGATTGTTGTCTCCTTTGATACATAATTTCTAATTTATATTTATTGCTATATATTTATATATATTTAGAAATCTATGTAAAATCTTCTCTATATCACTTTATTGACATCAATATTTTATCACAGTGCAAACCAACAAACAAATACTAATTTTGATAAATAAAAAAGAATTAAAAAATAATAATAATTTAAGTTTGAATGTATTTTATCTTTAGATTGTTGAAATTACAAGTATTACCTCACTGATTTACTCTTATAAGTAAATTTTATTTTCACTGTGGGCGGAGTATAAAAGTAATGTTTGTTAAATTATTGCTTATGTATAACAAGGGCCTCTTCAGACAGGCGCTGAAGATCCAAATGCAGCTTTATTTGCAATGCACAGCGTGGTCAAAACAGACAAGGTCCAAATACCAGCAAACAGCAATATCCAAGGCGAGACAGAATCGTAATCCAGTATGCAAGCAATGGTCAGGGCAGGCAGCGAAACATTAAAAAAACACAGGTAACAGTCCTGGGTCAAAATCCAAGAGGGCAATCCAAAGTAGCAACTGAAACAAGACGATGAAAGCAAGGCTATGGCAATGACAATGGCAAGAAAACAGTATAAATAGAGAAACCACTTGGTAGAGTCCGCTTACAGCAAAACCATACTTCGCAACTTTCTGTTTGGCAGGCTCCCGCTTAAATGGCCACCAAACAGGAAGTCACCAGATTGAAAGCAGAGGGAGCTCTGACAATCAGTGCAGAGGTGAGAGCTCCCTCTGCTGGCTTGGCGTTGCATAATGAGCTGATATAATATATATTTTAAAAATGCATTATATATTACAATTATAAACAACACATCCTATTATCAAAAAAATAATAATAATACAATCAGAAAACGTCTTTACTTTCAGTCTCTCACTTTCTCACACACTTTTTCCCAGCTACACACACATACATTCAGACACACACTTCCTATGGGTAGGCCTGGGAATACTTTGCTTTGACATTAACATCTGCAAAAGAGTTTGGCAGTAATTTCATTTTAAAGTAATTGGAGTTTCAAAGTCTGGTTGTAAATGTGACAGAGACATACCCCTTATTAAGGAGCTTGAACACACACTGGGGATATTTTGCACATGCTGCTCTTTAATTGCGAGATGTAGAATATTTAGCTGTTCAGAGGAGGCAGTGAAATAGATAGCTGAAAAAGGCCAGAGCGTGCAAGGAACCCTGCTGAATAAAACAGCTCTTCCATCTGTTTCCAATCTGTGTGCATGGCAAATAACTGTGCATTCAGTACTGTGTGCCTTTGTGTTCTTGCTTTACTGTTGTGTTGGCTTTTCAAAACCAGGTCTGTCCAGTGTAAACACTCTTTTTAAAGCCTATGTCCTACATAAGGTGCTTAAATATTATATAATGTTTACTGCGCAATGGCAGGTAAACTTTGTTTGTGTGTTGTGTATATGTGCTCTACATTACAATAAAATCAGTGTGGGGTGCTTATCAGGCAGAAGAGTTCTCAGAAGTTCATGTTTCTGAGATTAATAAAGAAAAACGTGTCCTTTCTTGGCGTCTGATGATTTGTTACCTGAGGGATGAAGTGTGTTTGCCTATGTTAGTGCTCATGTTTGAGCATGGGATTATTGGGGAGGGTTTAAATGGGTCAGGTCTTTGTTGTGTGAAAGCAGAGAAGATTCTGGCTCTAAGGACATTACCTGACCCTATGTTTGCACTGGGTTTAGTTTTTGCAGCATGTGTGTGTCTGTGTGTGTGCGCACCTGGTATTTATCACCTTATGGGGACCAATTGTCCCCACAAAGATAGGAATACCAGTAGATTTTGACCTTGTGGGGACATTTCTTAGGTCCCCATGAGGAAACAAGCTTATAAATCACACAGAGTTAAGTTTTTTGAAAATCTAAAAATGCACACAGTTCCTGTAAGGCTTAGGTTTAGGTGTAGGGTCAGTGTAGGACAATACCGCATACAGTCTGTACAGTATAAACATCATTACGCCTTTGGGATGTCCCTATAAAACATGTAAACCCAACATGTGTGTGTGTGTGTGTGTGTGTTTTTGTAAATGCACATATATTTTACCATACAAATACATTCACAAGTGTGAGGCTACTAAGATTTTGTTAATTTATTTAAAAAAAAAAGACACATTTTGTTCTTTTTTTGTGTATAACTGTTTCTATTTTAATACATTTTAAAATGTAATTTAAATCTATCATAGATGCCTGTTTCCGCCACTGTAAAAAAAAAAGTGAAACAACAAAAAAGGTAATTTCACAATTCACAATTTTCACAATTCTTGCCTTCTTTTGGTCAGAACTGAGAGTTTACATCTCTCAATCTCAGAATTGTGAGATAAACTCATAATTGCGAGGGAAGATTAGCAAGATATCTGTTCTATCTCACAATTTGGAGAAAAAAAGTCTGAATTGTGAATTTGTTTTGCGCAATTTAAAAAAACAACAACTCTAAATTGAGAGAAGCGAACTCTTAGAATAATACTTTTAATGCTTATATTTTATATGAAATAATATATAAAACAATTTGTGTAATAATATATTTTATAATTAAAATAACATGAGTATATGAGCCCTGCAACAGCTTTGAAAGGTTAAATGTGTGTGCTGAAGTTACATCATTTGAGTATCACAGATTTGCGCCACAGAGTTATTTGCAAAATCACTGTTGCAGGAGCACATCTCTGCCCTTACATGTATATGCACATGCAAGAAAAACTCACAGATAAATAAATGAATGTTTCTGAATAGGAATCCATTGTTTCTACTCAAATGAATATGCTTTTTATATATTATTCGGATTCACTTGTCACATGTATGGACACGTGTGTCTGAAAACATCTGAAATGTCATGTATGCTTTGCTTTCTTATTTTGCTACTCCATCTGTTTAATCAATCTAGCATTATAGATGTTATGCAGATTAATGTGCTTATGGGAGTGTGCTGATCTTGACATCTGGCTAGGTGTTCCTGGAGGAGTAATTCTCAGTAAATCCACAACCTAGACCAGAATCATTCAGCACTCTCTATAAGCAAGGGGAGACCAAGGTCATTTAAGGAAAGAAATAAGGCCATGTATTCATTATGCAAACAAAGGAGCTGCTTTCGTAATGGAAAAGAAGAGGACATAAAAAATAATCAAGAGGAAGTCTAAAATCTCATGTAAAATTAATAGAAAATAAAACAACTCCTAAAATATTGAATTTGTTATTTAAAAATTTAGTATGTAGTAGAAATGATTAATCATTTTAGGCCTTATTGTACCCTGCTTGTGGAAAGTATAGTAAAAAAAATTTAATTGTTAAATTTTGACATTTCTATCTTTGTTGTGCTGATTTTCATTTGTTACATTTTAAAATGGTTGATTTTATTTATTTAGGGATTTTTGTTTTTTGTACTTTAATTAAAATCCCAAACTGTGTTCAGCAAGTTATGTACATCAGTGGTATTGTATAACCCTTTAAATATAATATTTTTATCAATTAAATGTAAATGAAAGTTTAAGTAGTTTTTTTTTTTTTTCCACAGCCTTTCTATTTGTCCTCAGTCGACCCAGTATCATAATAACTAAATACATTATAAAATGTCTATAATAATTGCTAAATGATTGACAAATTGTCCCAGACTTTAAATATGATCAGTAGGTAATATACTGGTTATGCTGTCTTTGACATGTATGTGAACTCAAATAGTACAGTTCACCTTTTAAAAGATAATGCTTAAAATAACTATCAAGGCATCATTTAGTTGTTACTTGTGTCGGTTCATTTAATACACATGTGCATACAGTATGGTGTCATTAACTGTGTTTGTTTTTGTGTGTTAGGTGAGCCGGAGTTTAAATACATTGGGAACATGCATGGTAATGAGGCCGTGGGCAGAGAGCTGCTCATCTATCTGGCTCAGTATCTCTGTAATGAGTACCAGGAGGGCAACGACACCATCATCGACCTGATCCACTCCACACGCATTCACATCATGCCCTCCATGAATCCTGACGGCTTCGAGAAAGCAGCTTCACAGGTGAACACACACCTTACACTGAAGAAGAATATAAACAGAATGCAGGTGTAGGCCTAACTTTGGTGTCCTGTGTTCCAAATCAGCCTAAAATGCTAAATAAAATGTAATTAGGGACAGCAAATATCTATTTACAAAAGCGCAAACATAAAAACAATTTGAAAGTTAAAATAGGTTGTAATTAATGTACACCATATATTGACTGTTAGTGAAAATGTAAAAATTAAATACAAGTCAGACATTCATCAGTCATGACTGCTGATGTTAACACGCGGTCAAAATGTGTAACAAACGCATACCAGATACAAAAAATGTTTTATATTTTGATTAAAAGACGAAAAAAAGATCATTAATGTTATGTATTTGGCAGTCCCAGTCATCATCATTAATATTCTGCTTTGTTGTTCTGCTTCTGCAGACAAAAACACTATTATAACCTACTACATTGAAGCAATTTACGTTTTGGCATAATTCAAACAAATACATCTTATATGAATTAAAAAATACACTATATATATATATATATATATATATATATAGTGTAGTATTATATACATATATAGTGTATACTTTCGATATGCATTATCGAAAGTGAATCTTAAATGTGGTGGTTGGATTTAAACGCTCATTAAATTATTTATTTAAAGTGGTAGTTCTATGTAAAATCAGACATTTGAGCAGCCCCATAGAGCCAAAATGGCACGATCATAACACCTCTGCAATATTCGACTGTGAGATTAGTAGCTTAATCAGACTCATCCTACTGAAGCATCGAATCTTTGGCTATTTGAGGTCACCTGTACCATTTGCTATTTACTATTTGAAATACTGTAATTTCTTACAATTGTTTTAAGAACCAATTAGGGTTGACTAGAAAACAAAATGTTAATTATTCATTTTATAAATATTATATAGAACCCACAACAATTTGAAAAATCATAGCTAATAACAAGTGAGGTTTCAGTTCAGTTTTGACCACTGAAAAATCCCCAGTTTCCATTTAAAAAAACTGTTCACATTTTAGCATAAAGCTTTGTTGGCAGAATGCAGAGGTGCTGATTTCATAACACTTTACTGTGGTTTACCACATCCTTCTGCAGTCTGTAAGTGTATGCTTTGACATTTCACGACACATTTGACATGTTTTATACATGAGGTCCCTGTACTTTTAGTTTCACATTTGTTTAGGGGAACCAAATGATTATTAAACACCTCACTGGGATGTGGTTTACCACAATGCTTTACTGCTTCAGCTGTGATAAATGTCTATCCTGGCCATAAAGCAAACATACATTGTCTCTGGGTTTTCTGTTTGTTTAAGAGGTGGATGGAAATTCCTGTCCAAAAGCACAAAGTTTGCATCTTTTATGAGAGCTGTACAAAAAATAAGCCATAACATAATTTTAGTAGAATGGACAGGTTATATAGTCTTAAAGTATAAAGTCTTGTGATCATAGGCGATATGGGTTTTATTTGTATATTTAAAAAAGATAACGTTGTATTCAGACTTCCTTTTTTAGCCAAACACACTTTATAAGACTCTGGCATTTCCTGTAGTGTCTGAAAAACGACAAGTAACCAAAGTGATTTCCTCCTCAGTCTGAAACCTAGTCTCCACTAAATCTAAACTGAGTCTGTTCAGCTTTCACCTGTTTGTGTTATGTCCTGCCAAGAAACGTAACTTAGTGGTATGAAAAAACCTTGTTGTGACAAGAAGAACATACACATTTGGGACAATTCTTTTTATTTTTGAGTGAACTTACTTGAGTTCTTAAGGGTTTTTTTTTTATGATTTTGGTAATTCTGCTAATGCTATCTTTATAATATTTATGTGCAGCCTGGTGAGATGAAGGACTGGTTTGTGGGCCGCAGCAACGCTCAGGGGATTGATCTGAACCGGAACTTTCCAGATCTTGATCGTATCGTCTACATGAATGAAAGAGAGGGAGGAGCCAACAACCATCTCCTGAAAAACATGAAGAAAGCTGTGGATGAAAACACCAAGGTGCGAGACATTCAAACAACTATTTGTTAAAGACTACAGCATGGTATTAGTAGTGTGACACATCCTGAGCATCCATTTTTTATTTATTTTTTTTATTTTTTTACCTGTGTGTGTTACAGCTGGCACCAGAAACTAAGGCTGTCATTCACTGGATTATGGACATTCCATTTGTCCTATCAGCCAATTTACACGGAGGAGATGTGGTGGCCAATTACCCATATGATGAAACACGCAGTGGTGAGAAACAAAAACACAATCACATGCAAACATATTCATATACATTCTTAAATAGAGGTATAGTATATAATATTATATAGTATTTGTTTGGGATAATTAAAAAAAAAAACTTTGCATATACAGTACATTGGTACAAAAAAATTCTGTTTCAAATAAATGCTGTTCTTTTAAACTTTGTGTAAAAAAATATATTCTGAAATAATTATTGTTTCCACAAAAATATTTAGCAGCATAACTCAACATTGATGATAATGAGAAATGCTCTTTGAGCACCAAATCAGTGTATTAAAATGATTTCTGTGGATCATGCGACACTGAAGACTGGAGTAATGATGCTGAATATTTAGCTTTACCCTCACAGGAATAAATAAATTACTTTTTTTTTGTAATGTATATTGACTAGTTGTCTTAGAAAATGTTACCAAAAATGTGGCCCAAATGTGGACCAAGTATGGCCCAAATATTTACAGTTTCATAGAATTAAACCAGGAAAATGTATCATACATCATTTCTCTGTTTGACCATCAGGTTCCACTCATGAATATAGTGCTAGTCCAGATGATCTGGTGTTCAAGTCTCTGGCTAAGGCCTACTCCAGCTATAACCCAGTGATGTCTGACCCAAACCGGCCGCCATGCCGCAAGAATGATGATGACTCGAGCTTCAAAGAGGGCATCACTAATGGAGGAGCCTGGTACAGTGTGCCTGGAGGTATGTTGCACAGCTTCATAAAATCACAAATATATTATCGTAATTGTGTTCCGACTGTGATGTGTGATGCTATCTAAAAATATGTCTCTAAAAGCTAAAAGCAGAAGGTTGATACCAGATTTAACAAAAAAAAAAAATGCAAAGAAATGTTATGAAGAAGGCATAGGAATTCATTTGCCTAAAGCTGGTAATCACGCTTCCGAATTTGTGGCAGCAGTTTGGGGAGGGCCTGGCAGTGTCTTTGAAATAAACTGCAGGCTTCGCCCAAAACACTGATTCCTGACCTCACTGATGTTCTTTCAAATCCCCACAGCCATGTTTCAACATTTATTGGAATGCTTTCCCGGAATAGTGGAAGCAGCATAGGAGGGGATTAATGCAGATGGTTTTGACATTAAAAGTGCACCAAGCTCATATTTGTGTCCACATACAGCAATTTCACCACGTAGAGCATGTTCATTAAAAATAGAAGAATTGCAAAGAAAAAGGGATGATTCAAGTTCAATTGCTTGTCCGCACTGACTTCCATAGTATGAAAAAAAACATCATGCAAGTCAATGGAGACCAACTGAAGGTGAACTATATCTTTAACATCAGCTGCACACCTTTCCCTCTCTTTCTGTTAGGTATGCAGGACTTCAACTATCTGAGCAGCAATTGTTTTGAGATCACCCTGGAGCTGAGCTGTGATAAGTTTCCTCCTGAGGACACACTCAAGCAGTACTGGGACCAGAACCGCAACTCGCTGGTCAGCTACATAGAGCAGGTACAGCCGAATCCTTGGTATTCTAATGCCAAGTTTCCGTTTGAAAATGCTTACAGGGAGGGAGAGTTGTTTTGTTTCCTGTAAAGCTCGGACTCATGAGTCAGGATTAGAAGGAGGTAGTTTCATCCCTTTTGATCCCTCATGTCCTTCACAGGTTCACAGAGGAGTGGCGGGATTTGTTCGCGATCTCCAGGGGAACCCCATCTCAAACGCTTCTGTTTCTGTTGAAGGAATTGACCACGATATGACCACAGGTACGTCAACAAGCACATAAACACACATACACACAGCAATCTGAACTGATTTAAAGGCTAGGCACAACTCGCATCATCAAACAGAAACAAAACTATGATAATAATACATTTTCTTTTATATTTCTAGTACATAATCTAGTGCTGTCAAAATTAGCACAACAAGAGTTGCTTTTTTTAGACACAGAATGCCTTTATGACCACATCAACTGAGAGATTTTACAGACACGCACTCCACTTCACCTCAGCCTGTGCTCTACAGTTGCACGCACAAATTCGGCGACATGTGCTATAGTCTGTATCGTTTAATATTAAAACACAAATACAACTAAACATGCATGTCAGATCCAGGTAGGTATTATGCTGCATTCATTATGCTGCTGAATTATCGTAAATAATTGGACAAGAACAACCTTAGAGACGCCTTATATGGCCATTTTCAGACCAGTAAACTTGTATTTATGATAATTCCCATATCGCTTGAATGCAGCGTTAAAGACGTAGCAGCCAAAAAAACCTAATAATGCAGCTGCTGTGATGTCTGCTAAGAAAAGAAGAAGAAAAAAAGGAAATCAATCAAATAATCAGTTTCTATATAAAATAAACAAATAAAATATTTCCTACTTCCTGAAGGTCACAGTTGAATATGAAATTTGTTATAGTGGGTTTATGTGAAGATTGTTTTGAGTTCACTTAAAATTAAAACTTATAGCTCTCAATTATTTTGTAATATTGAATGGCTATAGTCAATAATTAAAATATTAGGAAAACAATATCAATTTCCTAGGGACATCAGTAGTGTTGGTATCAGCTTTCACATTAATTCAGAGATTGATTGTAAAATAGTTTCAGTATAAAAGTATATTTAAAAACTTTGAATTGTAGACTTGTATTAGTAACACTAATATAATCCATCTCATGAACACCTGACCATAACGTGGAAAAGACAACACTATTAAAACACTTACTCACTTATCTAACACACACTTGGTCTATATTTTGAATACATGATTGTAATCTACATGTAATAGACCCATACATACAAAACTGTAATATCAATGTAAATGTTTATATTGTTATTCCCTATTTACTTGTTCTATATTTATTTTATCTATTTATTTTGTTCTGTTACTGTCATTCTGTTGCACTGCAGAAGCTTTTGTCATGAAACAAATTCCTTGTATGTGTAAACATACCTGGTAATAAAACGCATTCTGTTTCTGAGATTATATATTATATATATATATATATAGTCTTTTTAGAGTTGCTTTACATCTAAGACTTAATAAATGATGAGTTATGCAACATTAACACTAATAAGATTTATTTATTGCTATTTAAAAAAAAAAAAAAAAGTTTTATAATTAATGTTATTATTATTACAACAAAAATAATAAAATACTTATCTCTTCAAATTAATCTGGTACATTAAGTATTTGATCACATTCAGCTCATTTACTCAACCACCCTGTTAGGTTTCTGTTGAAAACTTACTGTGTAGGTCTGCCCCCTTGTGGCCATAACCTTTGAAAGTAAAATTTCACACATGAATCACGCTCCTTATTTTTCTTCATTAGCTAAGGATGGCGATTACTGGCGCTTGTTGGCTCCTGGTAACTACAAAGTGTCAGCATCTGCTCCCGGGTACCTCACTGTGGTCAAGAAAGTAGCTGTTCCCCACAGCCCTTCTACACGGGTAAACACAGAGCCCCCATTCTCTCACTCTTCTCATTATATCTATTATCCTATTCTGACATCTATCATTTTTCTCACTCTCAGCTGGATTTTGAGCTGGAGTCGCTGGAAGAAAGGAAGGAGGAAGAGAAGGAGGAGCTGATGGATTGGTGGAAGATGATGTCAGAGACACTCAACTTCTAACTTACCTGAGGCAGACGCCATCACAAGCATTATGGGTGTAATATATTTATTGTTGTCGTATGTGTGTGCTCATCAACTTAACATAATTCCGTTTTTTTTTTTGGTCTGTTTTTGATTGTTTTACGTTAGAGGCACTGCATTTGAACGCATTTACAACAGCCATATGCGCATAAGCCATTCAGACATGCTAACAAAGACAACCTGTGTGGAAATATTTGCGTATTGTTTGTCCTTGTAAATATGGATGAATACATGTATTGCCACTAAATGATATGCTACTGTATGTAGGTTTTGGGTGAAGTGCCCCTAATGTAAAGTTGATCCCATTGCGCTGTTTTTGCAATTTTCGATCAACCTGGTTAGTGTTATTTTAGAGCATTGTGTATCATCTGCCTGTGCTCCCTGCAGGCACGCAAAGGTTATTACATATACTGACAGAAAAAGAATCGCGGATAACACAGGAAGTCGATATTGTGGAGGCCGATCTATTACTCTTTTGTAATGTTGTATTTTACATTGATATTGTGCGATTATTTTGTAGTTATGGTCACCAACCAATCAGAGAGCACTGTGTTGTGATGAATGTACATGTCAGCAATGAATATGACTATTTATTCTGATTATGACTGAAGCCAATGTAGACAGCACTCATTTACACCTAATCACAAGTCTCTTTCTATTCGAACACTGTCCTGTGGTTTTAAATAACATTATGCTTGTTGTATTGAATGGGAGTGCTTTTGATAATCCTGTTTCATTTACAAATGCTTTAATAATTATTACGCCGAATATCATATCCAGACAACTGTTCAGATTGAAAAGAAAATGGAAGAGGTTATCAATTGAACTCCTACCGTATGTTATAAGAACTATTTAGGAAATTAAATCATTATGAACATATGATAGTTGATAGCTATAAATCTGTTTTATTCATGTTTGTAAAGCAGAGAATTTCATTTCAGAGCATAACAGCAGATTTTAATGGCACAAACTAAACAAAGAAAGCTTATTTAGATCTGATGGTTTTGTAAACTATACCAAAATGCACAATTGTGCCAGATAAAGTACGATCTGCAGTCTTTATTAAACATTCTGTTATATATTGTCTTTTTTCTTTCTTGGTCTGTTTAAGTATATTTATATTTAGTGTATTTCCGCATTATGAAATGGCACATGTTAATGCTAAATCAATCAACATTATGATAAAGTCTATAATCCTGCATATTAAATTTCTCATTGAGCCAAATGTTAAACCTCTGATTTGGGAAATTTCACGCACATCTAAATTAAACCCAAGCTTAAACTTTTAATATTAATGTCATGAAATGGCATTTCAATTTAGCTTATGGATTTCTCCTTTGAGACTTAAGTGGTATGTCTTGTATATGAATGTAATGATGGTTTAATTGAATGATAAAATTTGCAACCAAAATAAACTTCCCTTTCTGTTGTCAGTCTGCTTCTATTGCTCATTTTTCTCTGAGCCAGCTGCCATCTTGTGAACTGCAAATGCTAATGATTGTAATAATTAACATTACAATTAATGTAAAATGATTGCGGAGTTTAAATTTCCATTCAATCATGCTCGGTCAACAACAGCAAAAAGCCGCAATGACAATATATTGCAAGCAGAGTAAATATCTTAAATCCTAACCTTCTTGAGTGTATCCAATATCCAACATTTAAAATCCTAATAATGAAAAGGAAAGGGAAGCAGAGGAAGAGAAACACCTTTAAATAATTATTAAGGCTAAAAGAATCCCTTGTTTTTAGCCACACTGATGGCTGTTAAGTGAACACAGTTAGTTTTAGAGCAGTGGTTCCCAACTCTGGTCCTGGACTGGAGGCCCCCGACACTACATTCTGCATGTCTACTTTCTCTGACACACCAGTTTCAGGTCTTGGAGTCTCTACTAATGAGCTGATGACCTGAATCATATGTGTTTGATCAAGGAAATCAGTGTTGGGGTGAGCACATTTGGAGGAAGAATTAGCTAGAGAGCTAAATAGCTTATGTAACAGAACTGAAGTTGATGATGACACTAAATTAAAAATGTTACATTTACAGTCCAAAATTGATGATGTGTATATTCAAAAAGCCAAAGGAGCTTATGTGCGTTCCAGAGCGAGATG
>JAUMHP010000040.1:520672-556609 GCA_032361065.1 Enteromius trimaculatus | reverse complement strand
TTAGAATGTACTGTACAAAGTGTACAGAAGTAGCACTTCTAATAAAGTAAGATGATAGTACACTTTCAAAAAGTACACTAACAACTGATTTTAAACAATGATACTTTTTATAAGTACACTAAATTACTACTTTCAGTATGTCAATTTTAATACACTTAAAACAACTAGGCTTCTATCATATTTAAAATGCTCTAGCAACAAAGTCCACTTTCAAAAAGTACAATCAAAAAACAATTTGATTATTATTAAATTAGTATACTTAATTTTTGGACACAGAAGTTGAACTTAATTACATATATTTTGAAGTATACTTTCTAAAGTATGCATTAAACACACTTCAAATAAAGCACAAAAATCAAGTAGTATACTTGTTTTAAACTTCATGCACTTTATTCACATTACTAATATACTTAAGTATACTACTTTTTTACCTGGGTAATTTAAATGTTTTCAAGTTGTGGTTAGAATAGTCTTAACCTCAGACGTCACTCCCACAGAACGTTGGCTAAATGTCTAATGCATATGGCACACTTATCTGAAAATACTTCAGCACTTTGGATGTCATCATGGGATTGGTTAAATTACACAGGTTAGATTTCCAGGAGAAGTGTGTGTCACGTTCTTTAACGTTCTGTCTGGAAACAAAGATGCTGTGATGCTAAACTCTCTCACAAACCAAGAAAACTGTTATGTTTACAATTGTGACAATAAACACCTATCAGTGTCAACAAAACTCTGGATTTTCAAAAGTCTGTCAAATCTTTACATTTTGCAACATTGAATCTTTAAAATATGTCAAAGAGGCTTACACACTGGTCTGTTATTCATCATTCAATCCAAGCAAATAATCTTATCTGTTCTTTGAAACGTTATACATACATACAGTGGGTAGGGAAGGTATTCAGACCCCCTTAAATTTTTCACTCTTTGTTATTTTGCAGCCATTTGCTAAAATCATTTAAGTTAATTTTTTCCCTCATTAATGTACACACAGCACCCTATATTGACAGAAAAACACAGAATTGTTGACATTTCTGCAGATTTATTAAAAAAGAAAAACCGAAATATGACATGGTCCTAAGTATTCAGACCCTTTGCTGTGACACTCATACTGTATATTTAACTGATCATCCTTGAGATGGTTCTACACCTTCATTTGAGTCTAGCTGTGTTCAATTATACTGATTGGACTTGGAAAGCCACACACGTGTCTAAATAAGCCCTTACACCTCACAATGCATGTCAGAGCAAATGAGAATCACAAGGTCAAAGGAACTGCCTGAAGAGCTCAGAGACAGAATTGTGGCAAGGCACAGATCTGGCCAAGGTTACAAAAACATTTGCCTCACTTAAGGTTCCTAAGAGCACAGTGGCCTCCATAATCCTTAAATGGAAGATGTTTGGGATGAACAGAACCCCTCCTAGAGCTGGCCGTCCGGCCAAACTGAGCTATCAGAGGAGAAGTGTATAGTGAGAGAGGTAACAGAGAACACAAAGATCACTGTGGCTGAACTCCAGAGATGCAGTCGAGAAATGGGAGAAAGTTGTAGAAAGTCAACCATCACTGCAGCCCTCCACCAGTCTTGGCTTTATGGCAGAGTGGCCCGACGGAAACCTCTACTCAGTGTAAGACACATGAAAGCCCACAGGGAGTTTGCTAAAAAACCTGAAGGACTCCAAGATGGTGAGAAATAAGATTCTCTGGTCTGATGAGATAACATACTGTAAAAGTCATCAGTCCCTTAACTTAATACTTAGTTGAGCCACCTTTTGCTTTAATTACAGCCAACAGTCTTTTTGGATATGTCTGTACCAGCTTTGCACACCTTAACTGGGGAATATTTGCCCATTCTTCCCTACAGCATTGCTCAAGTTCAGTCAAATTCTTTGGTGAGCGGCAATAGCGGCGACTGCTCTCTTCAAATCTATCCACAGATTTTCTATAGGGTTTAGGTCAGGGCTCTGACTTGGCCACTCAAGGACATTGACCTTCTTATCTTGGAGCAATTTCGCTGTTGTTTTGGCAGTATGCTTTAGGGTCATTGTCGTGTTGGAAGGTTAATGACCTTCCCATCTTCAGTTGTCTAGCAGAAGGATGCAGGTTTTCTTGGCAGCATCCATTTTCCCTTCAATCCTGCCAATCGCCAACACTCCCACAACATACAGTAATGTTGGCACCACCATGCTTCACAGTAGGTATGGTGTGTTTTGGGTATATGCCGTGTTTGTTTTTTGCCAAACTTAATGTTTGGAGTTGAGTCCAAAAAGGTCAGTTTTGTTCTCATCAGTCCATTGCACCTTTTGCCAGAAAGTATCAGACTCTTCCAAATTAGTTTTTGCATAGTGCAAGTGAGACAGGGTATGACAGCTTTTTTAGGAAAGGCTTCTTTCGTTGCACCCTTCCATACAGGCCAACTTCGTGTAAAGCTTGGGAGATAGTTATCACATGCACAGACTGACCAGACCCAGCCATAAAGTCTTGCAAGTCTTTTGCTTTTGGCCTCCTGGTAGCTTCTCTTACCAATGTTTTCCTGGCTCTGTCATTTAATTTGGATGGATGGCCTGATCTTGGCAATGTGCTGGCGAAGCCATAAGCTTTCCACTTCTTAATGATGCTCTGAACAGTACTTTGAGGGATAGCTAAAGCCTTTGAAATGTTTTTGTAACCTTTTCTTAACTTGTGCCTTTCTACAACTTTATCTCGAAGGTCTTTTGAAAGCACTTTCCCAACCGTGGTGAATTCTTTGCAGTACCATGCACTATTGACAGTGGATTCTTCAAGAAACAGCTCCTTTTATTCTCAACCAATCAACACCACTACTACTGATGTCAGATGGGGCAATTAACCTGGTGTTTAACATGGAAGTTGATTGCTTGCATCTCAGCAAGTTTGTAATACTCTTCACTTTACCAAACCAGGCATTTCACTGATTCATTTTGATTAATCCTTTGGATCTTATTTTAATTATATTTTTACTTTAATGATAACAATTACAATGTGTACATCCAGCTCTTAACTGCACTTAAGACTTAATCTATTTTATTTTCCAGGGTGTGACAAAAGGTAAAGGTTTTCACAGGGTATGAAGATTTTCTGTAGGCACTGTGTATATATAATACCCCATTCCACTGGGGGGGAAAATTAGCTTGATGAACATTACAGCCAATGGCCAAACCAACATGTATGTTCTGTGCTTGCATGAGAGGAAATAACTTTTCGCAGTAGTCTATATTTGTCATTGCTCTCTATTTTCAGTATGAATCATGTAGATCAGTTCATCTTCACTTTCTTCATTCCAGACATCTGTGTTGTTATTAAAATATTCTCATATCCGAATGCTCATATAGGATAACCAATCAGTGTGATCTCACGCACAGTGTTTCTGACACTGATGCAACATAATTAATTGGCTGAAAAGCTGCCAACGGTGATCTGACTAGTTCCACTGGTGCAGAACACACAGAAAAAACTGGACCAACATATGCGCATTGACAGCCTGACGACTAACCATCAGTTTGGTCTGTCATGGATTTGACATCTCTGTGTTCTATGGAAAGATGTTTGACATTTATGCCAAAAGTTATTGCATTTAACATTTATAAAAAAAAGTGTTACAAATATAGAGACTTTATTCAAAAATATATATTTTTTGAATCAAAAACAACAAATATATTTGTGACTTTACAATTTAAGTCCATTCTAGGCCTCAGCCAGACTCAAAGACAAGTCGACTTAAGCCTATGTCAGTTCATCTGGTAACTCCATGCTAATCACCTCTTTATTTAATTCATTTTCTCACTTATGCCTCCATCCCAATGAACATTGGATAGCTGCTGAGGTTACCGTGGATCAGATGTCATGCATTAAAGTCCTGGAATAGACCTGTGATTAGTGTTGGAGTCCTGGTAGTGTAAGACCTGTGCTGAGATTCCAGTATAGAGTAACTGGAGATTTTTAGGTTTAAGAGCTCATAACCTACTCTTCTAGTAATAGTGCGCACAAGGAGCAGTGGAATCATCAAATCAATTCATACATTTAGTTAACTGTGACTACCTAGCAACATTTGATGTAATAGGTAGTTTTTTCAGACCAGTGAGGTGTAGTGATTTTTGAAGGGTCTTTAAAAGCCTTTAAAAGAGTCGGTCACTTTTAATTAGGTTATTAATTCATGGAAACTCTCATTAAATGCAGTATTTAGCTGCTAGCATGCACTCGGCTGAAAAGGATTGAGTGTGATCATGAAATAACTACATTACATGCATACTTCGTTTCACTGTATTAGAAGGGACAGCTCATAGGTACAAGGCTTTACAGCAGAGGGTATTAAACATAATCTAACCCCCAGATATAATCTGTTGATGTAAAGGAAGACATTTTTTGTGTCTGATTTCAAATAATGAAGGACTCACCTCAACTCAGGAATATTACATTCCAAAATATTAAAATAAATGTTGCAATATCACTGTTTTGTAATCAAACAAATTATACTAATGATAATAAATATGAAAAAAAAAATAATAAAGTGTTTTATTGTTTCAGATGTTTTGTTCTGGGTGAGTGGTTCCCACAATTACTTAAGAGTATCTTCCCTTTTCCACCCATCCAAGGAGATTCCCCTCCCGTCAAGACCATCTTTGCACTGAATTGTTCAGCCACTGCCTATTCCCTCTGACTTCTGGCAGGATGTTAGCGGCCATTCATGCATGCTGTAGCCATTCATCATTTTAACCACATAAAGCCTGTCTATAAACATCTAGTGCCCTTGTCGTGCAGTGCATGAATGTGTGCAGGACTTTTTGAGGCATAGCTTGATGGATTGATGGCGTGACGTCAACACGGTTACCTTGCCGTGAGGGAGGGGGGAATTAATCTGTGTGTGTGTGTGTGTCAGGAGAGAGAGAAAGACGCGTTAATCTCCAGGGAAATGGGCACGTTTGGAATAAGCGGTACCAGTCAGCAAGCGCACTCTAATATTCCAGTGGCTGTGGAAGAAGTGTTTCCAAAGAGAGAGAGAGGGAGGGAGGGAGAGAGAGAGGGGGAATATGAGGGCAGTACTCAAGATGAGCCTGCGCTTTGAGGCTGTAAAACACTAGACCCTGAGGGCATTCTCTGAGGTAAGCTCCGTCTCTCTCATATTTTAACAAGGTTTGACGCCACGGTGTTAACGGCGCGTCTATTCTTTGTGTTTGTAAAAGTAGCGCGCGATAAAGGTTCGAGTCTCCTCGCGCTTACTCGGACGCGGCGCGCTCTGTTCTGTCAGATGTGACGGCTGGCTTAACCCGTAACGGCTTCGAAGTAAACTCTCCCGAGGTAACTAGGCGTTAAAGGAGACCGGGCCCCGGGGTTATTGCCGGTAAATTGTATTAGTCAAGACCTGAGAGTGGATAAACGAGCTCAAAGCCGCCTCCGTGAAGTGCGTTCGGCGTTTTGACAGTTACTTTAACTTACTCAAGTCAGAGAAGTTTGTATATTCTAGCTGAGATGTTTTGAATGAAACGAACGTATATGCTTTTTTATAGTGTTTCTTAGCTTGCTTTTTCCAGCAGGCTGCAGCTATTTTGAGGTCCACACCGTCCAAATTAAAGCAGCCTCACAGAGAAAATTACACACTGAGAAACTGCTTTTAGTTCAGAGACGTGTGTGACAGAGAGAGAGAGACAGACCTACTTTATGAGGGGAGTTAAACAGGTTTGTTAAATGTCACACCACAGCCGCTTTTACTGTCACCTCCTAATAAAGCAACTATTGTATGTATAACAGTTTTTAAATACGATCTCACCTACATGGAACTTGCGTTACATCCTGAAGTTTTGTATAGGCGACGGGAAAACAGTGCTTTTGCCGGATTATTGCTCAAATTTTAGTGAACGTGTGACTTTTACAGCTACCGGCTCGTTTTGGGTGAACTGGTTGGTATTGTTAAAGTAAATCAGACAGTTTCCTGTCTTTATAATGTACGAAAGATGTTATGCATGTTTTTTATTGTTCTTAAAAAAGTAAGTAGTTTGTGTGCATAGGAAGTATTTAGCCAATCTATCTATATATCTATCGAGATTTTGAGCTTCGGTAAAAACCTGCTCGGAGTCATTTAAATATGTTAAACATCTTCATTTAAATATTAATTTAAATGTAGCTATATCACGCCTCACCCCCTGCCACCAGTGTCTTTACCTGTTTCATTTAAAGACTGGCTTTCATTGCAGCTCTACCTTTTTGAGGAAAGCTGACTGTGCGAGAGAAAAGAAAAGTGAGCTGGGATCTGCCGGTTCATGTCGATGCATTGGGCGTCCAGCTGAGATGCCGCGACACTGACGGTCCTGCCCCGTCTGTCGTACCGGACCAATGATGGTAATGAAGATGATGATGTCCACACGGCGCGTGTAGCGCTAAATCACCACTACCGGACCCTTACGAGACACTCCACTCTGATCCGCGCTCATTCAAACTACAGATGGACTGCCTTCACTCTGCACTGACCAGTAAAATGAATTGGATCACACTCCTGCTGGCTGGCTTGACTTTTTGGGGCAAAGTGTCCTTGCACAGCTGCTTAGATTATGATGACAGTTATGATTATTATGAAGAGGACAAAACAGAAACGATAGACTACAAGGATCCCTGCAAAGCTGGTAAGTGGCTCTTGTGCAGTTTTACTTGCTTTTAATCTGCAAACACCTACTATGAGGTGATCAAAGGAGAAAGCATAAACATCTAATTCGCAATTCACACTGTGCTGTATTATAGGCTAAGCGTATGGAGTAGTGAGTTGTTGCGCTTTTTAATCCCAAACTATAGTTCATTTATCTTTACGCGGAGACTCGCGCTGGTCACGCATTGGGTCCTCTGGTGCGCGAGCATGAGTGACGCCTCTTTTTTTAATATTTTTTTCCCCCTTTGACGTAGAAAAATCCCTCGCAAGCCTCACACGACCCTCCTCCCCCGCTGAAATGATCTAGCCCGCTTTAATTCGGTTTCTCCCAGGATGATCCCGCTGCTCGTGGGGCCACGTGCGCTCCGCTGTCATAAACCCTTGCTTTCCGCGTGCACGTTTGTCCGTGCAGGTAGAGTGCGCCTGCATGATTTGCACTCTCTTATGTAATTGTTATATCAATCTACCAAAGTTGAAACTGAGTTCACTCTGTCCATGTGGACCACTATTTCACCTGCTGACAGCTGGCGTGCAAAAGTTATTAACGAATGTTATTAATTATTGTTAAGTAAAAGAAACGAGTAATTACAAAAAAAAAAAAAAAAAAAACAGACGTGGCTTTCTTATACCTTTACGTTGTGCATAATTGTTTTTGTTTGATTTTATGTTTATGTAGTGTGTAATTATTAAATAGATTTAGTCATACAGCTTTAAATAGCCATTTTTCATGAAGGGTTAAACTAAAGAAACACTCAAGGGGCCATGTGTATATGTTTGCAAATAGTCAGTTTAGATGATTTTTATGTTTGTATTTCTGTGTTGGCACATCTTCATACAGAAGGCCAATAATAATATTTCCTTTTCATTCTGTCCTCTTTTGGATGTGTAAGTGAACTCCACCTAAGGCAGAACAGATATTTAAATGCATCATCTGCAGTTACATTTTGCAAATAATTGCTCTGTTCCTCCCTCTCTCACATGCCAACACACAGATTTACTCACATAATCTTCCTCTCCACATTCTCTCTCTCGTTTTCCTTTGTGTATATATCATGTTTACTCAGGAACTATAAATCTGAGCATTTGTTTCTCTGCTGCAATGTGTTGGCATTGTTTCCAGGCTTTCATGAGACAGATGTATGTACACACGCAGAGGGCACACACATTATACACACAAGCAATATGGATTACTGATGAGAAGGGAAAAAAGCATTTAAGTGGTTTGTATGAGTGTTTGTCTGTATGCAGGGTGTATGTATGTTTGGATTAGTGTGTCTATGTTTGGGTGTATGTGTGTAGGAGTATGACTGTTTGGCAGTAATAGGGAGGACCTCTGTTTTTCCAAACCGTGAAACATTCAGCCTAGAAATTTGACAGGCTCGTTGATAGCAGTGCTACAGGGAGAGGGTGGACAACATCTTTACAGAAACTTTCAGCACATACATAAATAAAAACACGTTTAATCTTTACTACACACACTGCTCTATGACATATTCCAAGGTGACCCTAGTTCATACCATTGTACTGGAAGTGTCGAATGCTAGTAAACAGATTGTACCCTGTATATGAACATGTACCAAACTCCCATATAAATTACCAGTGTACACCTAAGATGACTGCATATTCTACTCAGCATAATATTTCAGGTTATCTGCCATCACGCTAAACTTGTGTGTAATGTGTGTAATTCATAGTCCACAACTTTATATTTAGTATGCTACAAATAATGTTTGCGTTATAATGCTTGAAGAACCGTCCAGGTCATTGAGCGTGTTCGATCCAGTTCTCTCTAATGCTAACGTTAGCCACTCTCTTAGCTGATGGAGCATTTTACAGATGTGTCTGCAGTGTAACCATGCATTAGCATATCTGCTCTGTGTTGATGTTTTAGCAGAAATAGCCATGCTAATTAAATGCAAGGTGTCAATGGGGGGAGCTGCTCTGCCTTTCAGATAAATGGACCCAAATTTAGTTTAATTGTTTACAGGCGTACAGTATTAAACCTTGTTATTAAAGGGACAGTCCATCCAAAAATTTGAATTTTGTTCTTAAATGCTCACCTTCACCTTCAAACACGTAAAACCTGCATTCATCTTCAGAACACAAATTAAGATATTTTTCATCAAATCTGAGAGCTCTCTGACCCGGCTCTAATCGATAAGGTCCAGAAACGTAGCAAAGACATGTCCATTTAGAAGAATACAACAATTTATGCATTTGCTTCCATGTCATTTCGTTATTTTTGTTTTCTTTGTGCACAAAAAGTATTTTCACAGCTTCCTAAAATTACGGTTGAACCACTGATCTCAGATGGACTATTTTACCGATGTCCTTGCTACATTTATGGACTCTTGCTGTCTATGGAGGGTCAGAGAGCTTTCGGATTTTATCAAAAATATCAGATTTTTTTTTTTCAATGGTGAACGGAGGTCTTTCGGGTTTGGTTAGTTTGGACTAACCCTAACTATTTGACAAAACACACACACACACACACATTAGGTTTTCATGTTCTACTTTAGACATAATGTTTTTATATGTATAACCTATACAGTAGTCAACATTCAAAGTAGATCAATTAATCAAAGTTGTCCTAAAATCTAAAACACCTATTCTTGTCTTAGGAGAACTATGATAAAAGGTTTTGATCCACTTCGAATGTTGACTACTGTATATCTTATCCTCTAACCCTGCCCCTTTTTCTAAACCCAAACCTTGCATTTTACAGTTGAGATTTTACTTTTACCTGCACCACACTTCACATTACTTTTGAAATATCTGTTTCTCGTTTACATGTATTGTACACTAGCTGTGATTACTAAACAATAGGATTAACCATACTTTTACAGTTTGTTTTTTTCAAATGCTTACACATTTTCAAAACTTTGCCTCTTTCTTTCCTCCAAAACTTTATACACAAGCAATTGTGCACACAAAATGCAAAATGCCTTACACCTCTTGGAAAATAAAGCATGGCGGTCAAAATATCACAATCACATTTTAAAAGAAAACATGTTGGGTTTTGCCAAAAATGTTTTTTGAAATTTGTCAAATTTTTAGTCAAAGGCCCAGAAATAGTTCAATGTTTTGTAGATTTGGTGTGTGGCTCTGGTGTTTGAGTGTCAGGTTTCAGACATTGTGTGAGAAGTAGAGATTTGATATGCAAGCACCTGAAAAAAGTTTGACATTTGTCGATATAAGGCAAGACATTGGATACAAGTTATTTGGTTTTGCGTTTATTTTGTACAGTTTTAGAAATGTCAATCCAAAGGTTGCAAAACCTGAAATGCGTGCACATTTACTTCTGTATGTTCAAGGTGTAACACTTTCATGAGTCCTATTAATGGTTTGTTTTGGTTGACATAACAGAAGGCTATTAGCTCCATTAATGAGGTAAATGCATTGTTTAGTACTTCTGTTCTTGTTTACAGAAACCAAGAGCTCTATTGGTTTCAATGGGTCACTAAAGGGCTAGTTACATTATACAGTCATTAGGTGATGTTATCTGTTTCTGTTATCTTAAGACATTGTAAACCTAACGGCACTGTTGCTACAGAATAACCAATCTTTTCTGATTATGCAAATTTAACCCACGCCTCCTTGTTTAGCCAAGAGAAACATAAACAAACCAGAGGGAGTTTACTGTGGGTGTATGCGGACAGACTTGGGGGCAAACACACAGAAAAGAAAGCTGATGTGACTTTTTATTTCTCTCAGAATAAGAGTCAACATCTATATTGATATGATTGTCTGCATTTACAGTAAGTGTTTACACAGCACTTGCAATAATCAAATGTACATTACAGAATATAAATGAAGCCAGATAAAGAAAGTAATATAGAAAGTAAAGAAAAATATATAAGAAAAGGGAAAGTAAAAAAAGGGCAAGTAGAAATATAATATGTTAGTTGTGAATTTATGGTATTAGACATAATTGTAGTAACGGATCTTTTGTCAAAGTAACATCCACTAAAACTATCACTATACTATTATCTTCTTCTTCCCCTTTGTATTGTTCATTCATAGTGTTTGCAGTTCCTGTCAGATACTTTCTGCACTTCATTCCTCGCTCACTGCCTACACATTATTTTTCTCATTAGTTTTATAGTAGACATTGGTTTATTGTGTGGAATTTTAGTTTATAGTCCTCTAGTTTACAAGTCTAG
This sequence comes from Enteromius trimaculatus, assembly GCA_032361065.1. NCBI lineage: Eukaryota > Metazoa > Chordata > Actinopteri > Cypriniformes > Cyprinidae > Enteromius > Enteromius trimaculatus. The sequence continues at coordinate 545,796 of JAUMHP010000040.1, read as the reverse complement.
TAAACAAGGACAGCTTAATGGCTGAGAACTACTCCTATGTTTTCACACATAGGGTCCAAAATGTATTTTTTTGTAATGTTATGCATGATAGTGAATGAACAAAGCCAGTGTAACTAGTTTAAGTGTTCATTTTCTTGTAGTAATAAACAGCACCGTTGTCAAGTCATTGTTGATGCAAGATAAGCTAGCTAGAGTCTTTCTCTCTTGAAGCTGCACCTGTCATACAACCGTCATTTTTTCTGAATGTAATAGTCTTGGTGGCTTTGTGCGAGGAGTTTTGGGAAAATAGGCATACTAGATGTTTTAAATAAAAGTTGTTAAAAGACAAATTGCTGCAGGTTTTCATTTCTCTGCATACGTATAATGTATAGCAAATCTCAACTGCTTGTAATATTACAAAATGTAATCTTATCACCCAATCTGCTTAATGTGACTAAATCATATGAAGATATAAACAAACATTGCCTTATTTTCTGTAAAGCTGCTTTGAAACAATGAAAAAATTGACTTGGCTTGACTTGATCGAGTCAGGGTTATTATACATTTTTTTTTATGAATCAGCTTAAATTTATATGATGTTGAACCCCCATATGAAATTACCTATTGCTTAAAAAAAACTGTTTTAATCACTCACCAAAGCCATTTTTTATGCATATTTAGGGCTGATATAGGAGTTCTCTTGTCAGTCTGACAGTAGTCTGGTTTTTTATTTAATTTTTGAGTTTGCGTAACCGTGTTTACATTATATTATGCGGTGCAGCTGGGTGTCAGTTTCACCTCTACATACGTGTCAGATTCATATCCATCTGTTTACATATTGCTTATGACCTTGTATGTGTGTGTATGTACTGTGGAAATGACTCTGTGTGGTTGATCATCTTGCTTCTGTTGTTCTTGGGAAAACAGAATGTGAATATTTGGCCGTGTGCTTATCTCATGCCATTAGAGTGCACTAAACACATTTCCATCTCTTTGTACGCTGATTTCCCTCACTATGTGTGTATGTGTGCGTGTGTGTGACGAATATGGGAGCCCACTTCATTCAGGCACTTATCTCTTCCTGGTAGCCTGCATCCTGCCACTTAGCTTGAGAAGAATCTCTCTCTCACTCACACACACACACACACACACACGCCTTCATTCATGCCCGGTGCAAAAAAAAAGGGGTTTTGTCATAAAACTGTGCACACAGCAAAACAGAGAGTGTGAGTGAGTGAGTGAAAAGGGAAAAAACTTTCACTTGCAGTTGTGTTGTTTGAGTGTCTGCGATGTCAGTGTGTTGCATTTAAGTTATCAGAATGAGATTTTTCATTTGGGCTTTACTTGAATGTAAAACGCATGACATAAGCCTGTCTTCACAAGTCTAGACACACTCACATTAAAATTCTAAGCTTTCACAAGCTCATCAGACGGCTCTTGGCTCTTTGACTGCACTTACTTAAACTTTTCTCTGAAGCCAGCCTGTCATAATCAGAGTTGTTGTATGTGTGTGAGATAGAGATGGTCAGTTTAATAAAAGAGGATTTTCCAGGAGCACTCTGGCCTGACAGCCAGCTTCCGAAAATTTCCAAAAATTCCAGCGTCAGCACTGTGCTGACTGTTTGTTTTGGAGCAGGGAAACATGAGTCAGCGATCTGCACACTTCCTCCTAGAATGAATTTCGCTAATTAAACAATTACGGCTTTACACATCCTGATGTGTGAAAAAGTACTTTGATGCTCCGACAATGGCACTGCCTGAAGTCTTTCTGTCTGTCTCTCATGCACACATTTGCTGAGATTGTGATGACAGCGATTGCTGCTCTCTCCCTTTTGTTTCAGATGTTCCAAGTAGTCAGTGATAAATACAGATTTAAATGGACTTCAGAACATTTTATGATCTCGCTACTGCATGTGACTACACATATTTGTAGTGTAAACTCATTATCTCAGACAGTGAAGCCAACTCACCTGTCAATCATCCATTGAGCTAAAACAAAGTTTGCCAGTTTATCTTGTGTAACATAATTGCCTGACAGCCCAAATTACTGTTTATAAGCCTTGTTGTTTCATCCATTTAGCTTACTGAACTGTGTGTGTGACATAGAAACCATTTTTGTCAATTTGACTAAACTATAATAAGAAGGTGTTACGGTGTGTTCACAGGAGGCGTCAGTGCCAAACTTCAGTTTCAAACGTCAAGCACTGACGCCTCGTGCCATGGTCATAGCAGCATCAGCCAATGAAATTAGACAGGAACTCAACAACAAAAACTCGGATCCTCAGTTTGCTGCTCTTAAACAGGATGAACGTAATTGAAGTTGAAAAATTCTCAACTTCTGCTGCGAGCAACGCCAGTGAAGCGCCGCCGACGGGTCCACAATTCTTTTCAGCTACGCTTGACGTCACCAATTTAAAGTCAATGGGAAGCGTTGATGCTGACGCCCCATGTGAACACACTGTTATTGTACGTTAAATTTAGAGAGAGGCCAGTGAACGAAGTTTAGTTTGTTCTTTTCCCAAAATTCTGCAGTAGGCCATATGAAGTAGGCAAATTTCTAATACATTTTTACATTTGCACAAAGGAAAGCAATAGTATAGTATGGTATGGTTGATGTTTTTAGTTAAAGGGATTAAATGATGTTTGTGACTCTTTTACTGTTGTTCGTTTTACATTTCAGTGATTGGTTTTCTCCATTACATTGGTGACATGCATACAGCCAAGTTAATTATTTTAAGAAAAACACTTGGCATTTAGGTACACTCTAAATAATGCTGTGCAAAATATGGACAGAACCAGTAATTGGGTTGTTTTGACCCAGCAGTGTGGGTTAAATGTTAGACCCAATCGCTGGTTCAAAACAACCTAATTGCTGCTTCTGTCCTTACTTTACCCAGCGTGTAGATTTACTCTTACCATTGTTTCCATCCTCTGTCAATACAGGCAGTTTAGTGTTTTAATACAACTTGTAACAAAAGCTTGTGCTTTCAGTTTTTTGTGCAATGATAACCTGCGTTTGAAAAGATTTTGTTGGATGCATAATATAGTATCCACCCTTGAGAAGCAGTGGGCTGGTTTAGTAATCACTGTCATTAAACCAGTTATGTCCATCTGAAAAAATGTAAAGGTCTAGGCTGGGACTTTCTGTGCTTTTTGCAACATATAAACATGCAGTAACACTGACGTAGTATGCAATGTGTGCATTTTCAAAATCAGAGACCCTTTACTCCAATCACAAGTGGTCACAGGAGACACATTTGAAATGTGTGTTACTACAAGGTGTAAACAGCAATGTATCCCAGCTGACTACTTGTGATCTCATCACAAAATCACAGGCAGGTCTTGAAAGCAGGTGTAAACGGGCCCTTGATGCTCATAGCTTAGTCTGACTCTCTTGAACGATGGGATGCAAATGCAATTTAATTTCAGGTCCAATGGAAACCTTTTAAAAATATAGCTTCGTCAGTTGGCCAGGTGTCATGTATAGCCACAGAGGGGCGTGTGCTCTTGTTATTGTTCTGATTAATGCTGTCTACAAAAACAAGACGTCAGTTTATAGCATTGTCACGATGCAAGGTGACATCAAGCAGTTTTGGAATTGCGTTTGGATGCATATGTGTTTTTGTTTGAGTGTATCTGTCCCTGATTCTTCCTGTGATCAAGCTCGCAGGAATGTTTTTTGGGCTGTCACCCAAAATGCTTTGCGTCATGTCTTTCTGACATGTGGCGCATATGTCTTTAGTTACGCGTGTCACTGACAAACAGAAACACCCCACTCATCCTTCAGCTCCCATGATACTCATTTATCAAACTCAGCTGTATGTTTCTGTGGCTTTAATGAGGAAGGGATTCTCGGTATTAAACTGACATCACATTAATGAAGCGTCAACATATGGTCAGACTTTCTAAACCTGTAGTGTGAGTTGATGAGTGCCTCCCTCCAGGATTCTCCATAACATCTGCTGTCTCTGTGTACATAAAAACGGTCTGTCAGTCAAACTGAAGGTCTACAAGAGAAGATGATCAGTGGCCATTCTTCATTCAAGTGCACAGTCTTCAGCTCTGTTCTTGCTATCACAGACAGTTGCTTTTTGAGGAGCCATTCACACAGAATAGCTTTTTGCATTTAAACTTAATCACGAAAATGTGACACAAAACATTTTTAATTAAATTAGATTATTTTTATTCACTTAAGTATATGTTAAATTAACGATTCGCATGCTTTATCCATCATGTAGGATTGAAAATAATGCTGCATATTGTGTCAATAATGCTTGAAAATGCTGTTCAGGGTAGGCAACTCCCAAGGAGTTTTGGAACAGAGCTTTTATTTGAGAAACTAGATTCTGACTGTATTGCTTTTTTATTACTTTGGTGAGATTTGCAATGCAAAAAGTACTTCTCAAATGCTCTGTGGACTTGCTGAGACAAGTTTACTTAGATTGAATGCACGGTTAGTTACAAAAATGCCTTCCTTTAGCTCTTAAATCACTCAAAGGAAACAGGGAGAATTACTTGGATGTTTCCAGGATAACCTGGAGAGTCTCGTTTGGAATTGTAGTGTGACCTCCAGGATAATCTCCTATTTTAAAACACGTTTTTATCTGCACCCAGATTAAAACACACCTCCTGCCGTGCTTCAATAACCTTGGAAGTGAGATTATAATTTCACATTTGCCAAAACATTTTATTCCCCTCGATTACACATTCTGCAGAGGTCTCTCTGTTCCCATCTGAGCAGATGTAAAGCTATTAAACTTTTAGTTTAATTTCTTAATGAAACAGTTAATAATTCTATGTCATTGTGATGGACATATTAGCCACATCCCATCCCATTTCCCTCCTACGGTTCATAATCGATTCTTAAGTACAGCTTCTGCTCTGTGTTTATCGATCATCACGGCTGAAGTTATTGACTGGTGCTAAGTTAAGATGTGCAGTCAAAGATCCATTGATGTTAAGCGAATACGTGATTGCTGAGGCATTACTGGGCTTCACTTCCAGACTCCCCTAATCAATGTACAAATTCAACAAAAAGCCTTTTCTTCTGTGGTCAAATCTGAGCACTTTGTCTTGTTCATCTAGACACATTGTCTTGTCTCATTGTCTATGCTGTTATGACAACTGAGATACAGAACTCATGTAAGCTATTTAGTATAACATTATTTAGCATAAACTGAAATGTACATCGGGGTCTGTGGGCAGGATTTGCGTATTTAATGCTGATTTGTAATCTAATGCCTTTTTAAGTAGTGTGGAACACAATTTGAGACCACACAGTGATTTACTGTAAAAATTCAAGTTTGCTAAAATATAATTATGTTTTTCTTGGAATTTCCTATATAATTATAACAACTGTATACTATTGTAGCTATTTCTACACATTTTCTATGTCAGTATAACAGCATTTGATGACACGTGTTTAAATGTGTGACAAATTTACTGTAAATCATATTTTTAAAAATACATTTGTCATCTAAAATATATAAAAATATATTCTAAATTATAATATAAAATATAAGATAAACAAAGTAACATATATATATATGTGTGTGTGTGAGTTTTTTTAATGTTCATTTTGTTTTAGATCAGTTGGGTTAGATCATCGCTAATATTAGTCCTCTATGCAGGGTGTGATCCACAGGAGACTCCAGCATTATATGAATGTGATACGGATCACTGGTTAAAGCTGAACATTGTCTGAGGAGTTGATTGGGTAGGGAAGGATGCTTGTATACACACGTGCGCATACACACAAACAATGCATAAGAAACAATAGGGGTGGCCTAAAGCTGCAGTTCTCAGTTATGTGATCATGCTCATGTACATACACACATGCATGCACAAGGGCAGAGCAATCAAGATAGCTTAAAGCATAATCTTCATTGTTTATTGTTTTATATCAAGGTTGAGGAGTGAAATCCCTGCCAAAATTACTTGCAAACACAAATGGCTTGGTTCCCAATATTATCTCCTTTTTCATGGCCATCTCTACGACCTCCTTGGCGACAGGATAATTTAAGGATGTATGATGTCATGACTGTAGCTAAACGTTATGTTGGGGCAAGCGCGATACAGATGTTATGTGAACAGGGTTGGAAAGGATGTATATACCTGTTCCTCGACATCCGCTTATTAATTTTTAATCAGCATCTGAGGGTGCGAGGACAAAGGGCAATGTTGATGACTTCCTCTCATGTTAACTTGTCAATCGATCGCATATGCAGCAAACCTTAAATTAGCATTGGTCAATAACTCAGGCCATGCTGATCTGAGTCTCAGACATGTCTGCCAGCACAAAGACCATCAATCTGGTGCTGCTAGAGAGCTTGCGTTTGTGTCCTCTAATAATATCCTTCTCTGTTTCTTTTCCAGCTGTATTTTGGGGAGATATTGCCTTGGATGAAGAGGACTTGAAAATGTTTCAGATCGATGGAACAATAGAGCTTTCACAGCAGTCACATGGGAGACAGGGACACACGTCGGGTAAGACACGCATCAGATACCACAGCGCTCCAGACTGCAGTTGTCGACAATCATTGAAAATTGACTGATTTGTGAACAAATGACTTTAGGATTTGTGATAGTCCATCAAACTCACAAATTTATAATCAGACTTGCTTGGTTAGTAAACCATCTAAGCGACTTCTAAAATTCCCAGTTGACTGAGACTTGAATTTATATGCTTTTTAAATATTCTCAGCAGAATTCTATGAATGTTTTATAAAGCATTGCTTCTAAAAAATCAGCGTTTTTTTGTAATTTGGCATCTAAAAAGTCATAAAGCTGCTAAATGTTTAGTGTAAGTCCTAGTCATTTGATCTAGTATTTTTTTCTGTCTAGATCCCTACATCACACTTTAGACATTATAAATATGTCACATAATCTGGATTTAAAAAACGAAAGGTCCTCAGTTTGGTTTGAGGTTTTAATGCACATGTTTTTTCAGCTGAGTTCAGTAGCAGATGTGCAGCAGACGAGGTTAAAGCTGCAGTCAGCAGCTGCTGAGGGTTGAGGGTTGTTTCTGGTGCAGAACAACAACAATGACTCTTTCTACAGTAAGGTTCAAGGTTTGAGCTTCTGTTTCACTCAGTCCTTGAAGCTGACCATGTTCTTTTTTTGTCCCGATGTCATGTTTGAAATCAGACCTTCCTCCAGGCGTTAAATGCTCTGATCTAGCGCTGGTCTCTGCCCAGTTTCGACTGCAGGGTGACACAGAGAAACACACACACATACAGTAGTCTCTGTTGATTTTGTACAGTATTTATGATGTCTTGATCAGTCTGAGATGCTGAGTTGTCATAAAGATGGCATGAATGTCCATTATTGTGTTGTGGGCTGTGGATGATTTAAACGTATTAAAGTTGTATTGAAGTTGAAGAATGTGTGGGGATATTGGGAGTTTATAGCTTCAGGTGATTAGACTTGATAAATGCTCCTGTCTCAACTCCACTGCACCATCAGCAAACAACTGTGTGTGTGTGTGTGTGTGTGTGTTTGCATAGCAAGGTCTTTGTTTTTTACTCCTTATGCAATAGGAAAAGTGCAGAAGCGTATGTGTGTGTACAAAATGTTTGTTTCTTTGTGAGTTAGAATAAACATTTTTAACAAAATCCTTGCTGATATCTAAACTGACCGAAGTCCAAATGTGCGTGTGTCTTTCCCAGTGCCACATTGTTAAGGTAAACTCTCAGTGTCTAAAACAGGATACATTCACTGGTATGAGTAATGACTACTCACAGACTAGCAGCCAACTAAGATAACTTTACCATGCTGGGTAGCAGCATTGTCAGCAACATCACCTTTGCAGCACAAAGTTGGAAGTGAGGCTAAAAAGACGATAAGGATTCAGCTTTGTGTTTCCATTCTGACTGGGGTTGTTACAGGATGTGCCACCGGGGCAGAAGGGCAAACTGCATCAGGACCAGGAATAGCAGGAGAACTGATGCATGTTCGAACCAGTCAGGACAGGTCTTTCTTGGATATTTCCAGATATTATCAGGGCCCTGGAGACCACAGCACGCACTCATATATCTGACAGTGTTATGTGCGTGAGATAGAGTGTGCGTGCACGCATCATTCCCAAAGCTCAGACTTTTCCTGTGTCTTGGATTCAGAGTATTGTTTGTTCCTCACTTTCCTGTCCCCATCAGAGAAATTCCAAAGAAAGAGAGAGACAGTGTAAATGCAAAAGTAAGATAGCAGAGGAACTGACATGTGTGAATAGAGATGTGCAGCGAGAACCCTGGGAGTGAAAGACAAGAGTAGGTGAGATGTTGAATGAGGTAGAAGAGGCTGGTGAATGGGGGAATGAGGAGAGGTGAGGACAGATGTAATAGGTGTGATAATGGCCGAGAGTTGGTGATGAAACCTTCTCGGCTGACTGACTGTTCTTGTAACATTATAATGGCATCAGTTAAACTTCAAAAAATGAATTCATTCTGTCATCTGTCTTTCATGTCGTTCCATACTCGTAAGAACTTTGTTCATCTCAAGAACAAAATTTAAGATATATTGAATATGAGCTCTCTGACCCTACATAGACAGCAATGTAACAGAAAGGTCCAGAGATGTAGTAAGGACATTGACAAAACAGTTCATATCACATCAGTGGTTTACCACAATTTTTGCAAAGCTGCAAGAATACTTTTTTGTGCAAAATATTGTAATTTGTGTTCTGAAGATGAACAAATGTCTTACTGGTTTGGAACAACATGATGGTGAGTAAGTTTATGGTAGAATTATAATTTTTGGGTGAACTGTCCCTTTAAGGAGTAACAAAAGCACTCATACAATGTTCTAATATAATTAAAATATAACTTTTACAGCGTTCTTGAAATAACTCCCTTGTGTGTTTCCTTCTCTCAGGTGGTCTAGGAGAGCATAATCCCAGTAAGAAGAAAGGTTCGTTATATCTGTTGCTGGACAGAATACGACGGTTAGGTTTTGGTAAGTTCAAAACACTGGATTGTTTCTCAACTTTTTTCTTGTTTACCCCACAGCACAATTAGCAAAGCCTTAAGTACCCTTTTATCAACATTTAGAATTAGCATTAAAATTAGTCTATTTTTATCAATTAATCTTGATCAATTAATCATTTATTTTATTGTAAATGATTCATTAATGTTGCTTTTATGATGTGTTTTTTTTTTGGGAGGTCAAAATTCTGTAACTCATAACTCAATCATTTGGTGAAACAACACACTGTTTTTCTGGTGATGAATGTAAAACTTTTCCAAAAACATCAAACCCCATTTCTCAACAGCTCTGAGAGCAATTATTTATGATCATCCTTTAAGAAAGTCCTAGCAGCAAATGTACACTGCCCAAAAAAGTAAAAGGAACACTCTAACTCCAAGTCAGTCAATCACACTGTGAAAGCAAACTGTCCACTTAGGAAGCAACACTGATTGACAATCAATTTCACATGCTGTTGTGTAAATAGAAAAGACAACAGGTGGAAATTATAGGCAACTAGCAAGACACCCCCAATAAAGGAGTTCTGCAGGTGGTGACCACAGACCTCTTCTCAGTTCCTATGCTTTCTGGCTAATGTTTTTGTCACTTTTGAATGCTGGAGGTGGTTTCACTCTAGTGGTAGCATGAGACAGAGTCTACAACCCACACAAGGGGCTCAGGTAGTGCAGCTCATCCAGGATGGCACATCAATGTGAGCTGTGGTAAGATGGTTTGCCGTGTCTGTCAGTGTAGTGTCCAGAGCATGGAGGCACTACCAGGAGACAGGCCAGTACATCAGGAGATGTGGAGAAGGCTGTTGGAGGGCAACAACCCAGCAGCAGACATAGCAAGCGTTCTTACCACAGAAAGCAAGAAACATCAGCCAGAAAGCATAGGAACTAAGAAGTGGTCTGTGGTCACCAGGTTGCTTCCTAAGTGGGCAGTTTGATTTCACAGAAGTGTGATTGACTTAGTTACATTGTGTTGTTTAAGTGTTCCCTTTATGTTTTTCAGCAGTGTATTTAATGTGAACAGATATAAAATTATATGAATCTTTTTTATGGCTTATTTTAATTATAATGAAAACTCAATAATTATGAAATGCCCCAATGAGACACAATTTAATTTGCACAAATGTAAGTTTATTCTACAAGATTTTGGGGAGATGATATTTAATGAATGCCGATTTATATGGTGTTGGATTCATGCATTTTGATGAAGTTTAAGGAATAAAGAACCTGTGTTTGTAAATATCTCATCAAAAACATTATTTACAATTGGTTATTTTATTGCACTGGAATCATAACAAAAGTGTTGGAAGGATGGATTTTATTTCAGTAAGAACCTTTAGAGAATAAACTCTCATAGAAGTCTATGAAGTCTAGAAGTCACCTACTGCAGCATGTTTTCTATCATTCTATCTTCTCTGTCTATGGTGTAGAGTCATGGCCGGTGAACAGCAGCAAAGATTTGTCGAGCTCCAAAGCTGGAGGGAAGAGTGTAAACAGTGGCAGAGGTGTGAAGTCTCGAGTGCCACGTGCTGCCACATCCCGAGCTGAGAAGATCTGGCCCGGAGGTGTCATCCCTTACGTCATAGGAGGCAATTTCACCGGTAAGTGTCTGTGTGCTTAATATCAGTATTTGAACATGTGTGATTTACATTCATATACGAATACTGTATGTGTTTTTCAGGAAGTCAGAGGGCCATGTTAAAGCAAGCAATGAGACACTGGGAGAAACAGACATGTGTGACCTTCATCGAGAAAACTGATGAGGAGAGCTACATCGTCTTCACCTACAGACCCTGCGGGTTTGTGTTTGTGTGTTCTCTATAATTACATAACATTTTAGAATAGTAATGCACACAATGATACTGTGCCATCCATCACAACACATGTGCTTCTGACACCAAGCTACTCAGTAATGTTCTTTAATGTTGGCATGGGTGTATTTCATAGGGATGCACGTTAATCAGGGGTCGATATGTAATGCACATTTGGTCCGTAAAGCCGTTTAATCACATGCATGATTTCACAATGAGCAGCATTTACTACACAGAGCTGTTTTGTCCCGATATAATAGGTAATATATTTGAAAATAGTATCATTGAAATGAAGTCAGCATGAAATGAAAATTCATCCTATCTATTTTCTAAATGGATATTATAGATCTTTTGTGATTATTCGCTGCATGTTTCATTTAAAATGCATGAAACACTTCAAGGTTGTCTATCAGGTAAATTAGGTACTATCGAAATTAGAGGTTCTTTACCTAAGATGGGCTCCATCTGTACTGGATGTAAAAACGATTGAATGAAACGCAGCATTCATGAAGGAACACTCTGAGATCCCAGTTCTCATTGTTGTGAGTGTATCCTGTAAAGTTTGTATAAAACAAAGGTATGTGTGTGTTTGCGAGAACAAGGGAGTGAGAGTCAACTGAGATGACTACAGTCGGCTTGGCTTTCCTTCCTTCCCTGTTACCACGGTGAGCAAACCGCCCATTGTTCTTAGGAATGGAATCCTAACAGTGTGTTAACAAGGAAGAGAGAAAGAGAAGGGAAGACGGAAATCGCATAAGTCTAGATAAACATTGTTGGGGATTGTTAGTATCTGAAAACTTGGCTTTTAATTGGTAATTTGATCACATATAACATAGTTCAATATGACACAACACCTGATAAGGAGATTTTTAATTACTAATAGAAGCGTTATCAGTTTGGTAACTGAGTATGTGAAATGTCTCTGTGGCGATGATGCTGATGGTAGGTAAAGTGAAATTACGAAGCAGATCCAGACAGATTACAGACAAATAGGCAGAATGACCATTGACAGAAGGACAGGGCTAGATTAGAGTGGAGGGGAGAGAATTACATAATATTATCCATCTCAGTGCAGTCATATCTGTTATAATCAGCAGACGTCATTCAGATATAAACCTGCTGACAGACCAACACATGCACAGAGTGTTAACCTACTCGACTGCTTTTTAAGCATTTGGCAAATAGCTTGGGCCCATGTGTGTATGTTTGTATTATGAGAAAGTGGCTTGATGTCTGATTCTTTGGCACAAGTATGCATTAAGTATAAGTATGTACTGTTACTAGTTAAAAAGTTCAATTCATTTTAGTTCAACTGAATTTTATATTGTTTTAAGTTCTAAAGCAGCTTTATAGAAAATGTATCAGTTTTTCTTTTGGTTAAATGCTGTTCTTTCTTTTATGATGTAGATTGGTGAAATTGTATAATTCTGAGTGTTTCCTTTTATTTGTGCGTATATCTCTCTGTTCATGAGTGTCCACTCCACACTATCAATGTCTATGAAATGAGGGATTAAGGTGTTCTAATCCAAGTTATAAATAGTGAGCGAGTGGAATCGAGATTACTGCTTTGTTTTGTGGGTTTGAGTGTCTGAGACATGCTTACTGGTGGACTATTGAAATTCCACCTGGATTCCTCGAACTCTTGACTTCACAGGTTTGACCTTACTTTGGCCCTGTTCTCAACTTGTATTAAGATTTCGGATTTCATCAAGGCCCTCACTTCACTCAATTAATGTCAGTTGGAAACAGGACCTTTGGATCAACGTAAATTTCTGAAATCGTTTTATCCTCAACCGCTGCACACTGGAATATTAAACTGTTTTTTGATTGGGCAACTCATTCTCGTAAGTGCCAGCACATCAAGCACGATGGAAACATAGCTGACCAGAGTCAGCAGATTTGTGAGACTGCTGGCAATATTTCTGTTAATAATAATCGGATTTGCAGGCTTATACAAACACCAGCTAGTGAAACAATTCACCTTAATGTGCCAAATATTCTCACCTCCTTAATGCAATACACACACACAACACTGAATAGCGCTTTCCCGGCACAAACCGGCATATTATCCTTATATTAAAATTCTTTTACTCAAAATATTGCATCAATACTTTAGAAAATTAAAATGTTGTTTCCTAAGCAAAACCACTGCTTTAGACTGTCTTTTGGCACTTATTTTGGGTTTCTTTCTCTTTCGTCTTTGTCTCTCCTGTGGTTCATTGCATTGGCACTCAGTCAGAGGTGAACATTGTGTGCTTATTTGTCGTTAAGGAAACAACACAGCAAGAATCTGAAAGCTAACCCCAAGTCACCCTAATTACCGTTAATCAGCTCTCATCATTTCACACTGTCCCCTGTTCACCCCACACTAAACTATGTTACCCCAAACAACAAAGTGTTAGTATTGCTCTCCCATCACCCCCTCATTACAAACATTGACATTGATTCTGTGACATAATCAAAATGTGAGTTATTCAAAAGTGATGATGGCATTTTAGTAATTACAGACTTTTAACATATTATTTATTTGTTCTCAAGGTGTTGCTCTTACGTTGGTCGTCGTGGCAATGGTCCCCAGGCAATATCCATTGGGAAGAACTGTGACAAGTTTGGCATTGTCGTTCACGAACTTGGACATGTAATTGGCTTTTGGCACGAGCACACACGACCTGACCGTGACGATCATGTGACCATCATTCGGGACAACATCCAGCCAGGTACTGCATGACCCGTGACTCAAGTCTTTGCACCCTACTGCTGGATCAATATTGGTGCGATTACACAGCTGCAGAATATGGATTCAGTCTTGATTCATAAATACAACATTCAACAAAAAATTTTAAATGAACAACATTGATAACCAATAAGCAAAATGATTTCCATACATTTTCACACTGCACGATTTTCAAAAAGGTTGGGTCACTGTTTTTTTTTTACATTGCATGACTATCTGAGGTAAAATTCAGTGTTCACAAGGAAGGATCACCCGAAAACACTGCCTGGTCTAGGGTTGCCAGGTTTTTTACAACAAAACCCACCCAAAACTAGCCCAAAACTAGGCTAATCAAGGAGTCCCCGCATAAAAAATGCTCTTGGAATGTCTTTCTGTCAGAACTCCTTATTCACAGCAGGATTATTTAGCATGCCACATATTTCATGGGTGTCTGAGGCACAATGGCGATTCCCTCAGATCTCAAGCACCACTTTGCCTTAAATATTGGCCATTTGTTGTCAATTTATTAAAATCTGCCAGCGAGTGAAAAATCAGGCTAAAATTGTGCAGTATGAACTTGGCATTAAGAAAAGATGGAAATGATAAAGTTGGAGATTTTTTTAATATTTACTCATCATTTTTCTTCACCCATTGAAAGTACATGTTTCTTGTTTGTTTTTTAATAAAAGAGTTTGAGCTTTGTACTAGTAACTAACATTGTCTCAGTTATGTTTAGAAGTCTCTTTTGTTATTTCTTTTGAAATCACCATGTTTTCTACTTAATTTTGTCATTAGTGCAATGGTTACAGGCATGCTTATCACAAGAAGTGAAAGACATTAGTCAGTTATTTGTTTATACAGACAATATTTCAGTTGCTGTTGTATGAACAGGACAATTCAAGAGTCACACCTGCTAGTACATCAATTCTGTATGCTGGCTTTGTAAAAGTAGCCTGTCTGTTTTAATATGAGTATATCTGTGCACACTCAGGTCAGGAGTATAACTTCATTAAGATGGAACCAGGGGATGTCAACTCTCTTGGTGAGCCGTATGATTTTGACAGCATCATGCATTATGCCAGAAACACTTTCTCCAGGTAAGCCATCTATCACACACTGGGAATTTCACACCCAGTAATTTAATTCAGAATTTTCTATACAAATGTATATGTTCTCCTTTTTGTCTTTGCCTTCTGTAGAGGAATGTTTTTGGACACAATTCTTCCCTCTCGTGATGAGAATGGCGTCAGGCCTGCTATCGGTCAGAGAACTAGACTCAGCAAAGGAGATATATCTCAAGCCAAGAAGCTATACAGATGTCCAGGTATGACTACAGTATCTGTGTATGTGAGAGAGAGTGAAAATTTAAATGAAGGGTGTTAACTAGAGGAAGATGACCTCACTTTATGTGAAGATAATTGTTTCTAGCCAATATAGTGTCAGCTTGGATGAGATCATTTGTTTTTTTTTTTCAGTTTTATGAAGCACATGAGCTTCTTACAGTGGCTCAGTGGGTAGCACTGTCATCTTACAGCAAGAAGATTCCTGGTTTAAGTTCAGCCAGAAGACTTTTCTGTGTCTAGTTTAAATGTTGTTTCCATGTTGGCGTGGGCATTAGGGACACTAAAATGCAACCCTACATAGGACAAGTGGGTCAGTGGATGGATGGGCTTTTCACTCAGGAAAGAAAAGCAGGCCACCCTGACATTTTTAGGGACAAAGAGCATGATAAGACCCTCTCGCTCTACTGCCTATGTATGTGTGTGTGTCCATGTGAGTGGCATATAAGTGTGTTATTTTACTGCTGTATTGTTTGAGTTTATGCACTACTAGTGAGGGTGTGTGTAAATGTGTGACGCATGGCCTACTTCACATACAAATACAAAGCTCTCTCTCTTCCACAATATTCACTGTCTGTGACTAAATTTGTGGACTGAAAGCCCACATTTGTTACACATTTTGCCAAAAAGGAGTAGTGTATCCAGTCTTTCCAGGTTCCAGGTATTTTTGTGAAACACATAAAAAAATCTGTTTTTCCCTTTAGGGAAGGTGGAGGGAAGTTTATCAAAGACAAAAGGATGTTAAAAGTTTTATGAAAGTAACCCAAATTACTTATTTGACCATTTTTGGTTCCTGACTATATAAATCACCATTTATTTTCTTTGCATGGAAAAATCAGCTTGGATATTATTGCCTAAAATCTGCTTTTATGTTTTGGGCAAAAAAGAAAACGAAACTGACATGGGTGACGTGATAAATGATTGAAGCAATAAAAAAGTAAATGATGACATAATTTTCATTGCAAGTTTTGGAAACTACTGTTAAGTCCAAAGTTCCTGTCTCTGCTGCTACATACAGGTTGTGAGTCAAAGTTTAGTCTTAAATAGGGGTAACTGTCTCCACCCAAGCCGAAGATAACAGCTTATCTGCTGCACAACTGCATCGGATTGTTGTGTGACTTGTGAGCACGTCTTTATACTTCCTAGAAATTAACACCCAAAAGCACCTCTATACGCAATAACTGTTTAATGTGCCGTGATGAAAAATAAAGGCCTCTTAGACAAATGTTTGGCCAACCGCTACATCGCTAATTGGGAGGAACATTTGGCAAATGATTTGGCAGATGATTTGGCTTCTCTTGAACAGAGAATCTGCTCTCCTATCCTGCACTGTTTTGCTCCTAAGATCTCATTAGAACAGTCAATAGGTCTTTGTTACTTCATTGTGTGTGTATCTGTTTCCTGCACTGCTATTTAGCGGTGGCGCTTCGCCACTGCTGATTGTATGGTATTGTATGGTGCTACGATACAATAATTTTTAAGAGTTGTGAACATCTTTCTATTGTTTTGTCTTCCCGGCTGCATGAACAAACAAATGTATTGTCATATGTGAGTGACTGTTGAGTTGGTTCTTTCAATTAATTTGTCAAATAATCAGTTTGAATCAGTCTCACGTATTATAATTATACTCTGAATTTTTTCAGAGGTTACTGAAACTTTTTTTTTATTTAATAAATTGAATTTTTCACATACACTCATTAATTATGTTTTTGTGTTGGTCTCTTTCCAGCATGTGGTGAAACACTGCAGGACTCAGTGGGGAATTTCTCATCTCCAGGATATCCTAATGGATACCCATCATATACACACTGTGTATGGAGGATCTCCGTCACACCTGGGGAGAAGGTAAGAAAGTTCTGTGTGTTAAGTATGTAACTTTACAAAGGTGAAAATTACTGAACTGTTTCACATTAATTTGTATTTTTAATCCGTTTCTTCCTGAGATTGTCTTGACTGTGAGGTTGTAGACAAAGAAACATGTGAAGTTTGATGTATATGCATGTGTGCTCTTTTTCAGATAGTGTTAAACTTCACCACAATGGACCTCTACAAAAGCAGCCTGTGCTGGTATGACTACATTGAGGTTCGTGACGGATACTGGAGGAAAGCGCCATTATTGGGTAAATACATGCTCATGGACTCTCACTAGGAATTATATGGTATATGTGATGTATTATCAGTGCAATGCATGCTTATGGGGCACTTTTATTTATTGTCTGTGTGTGTGTGTCTGTGCAGGTCGATTTTGTGGTGATAAAATTCCAGAAGTGTTGGTCTCTACCGACAGTCGGATGTGGATTGAATTCCGCAGTAGCAGCAACTGGGTTGGAAAGGGATTCGCAGCAGTTTATGAAGGTGTGTGTGTGTTAGGGCTGTCACTATATAAGATGTCACTACATGGTTATCGTGCCCAAAAGATAACAAAAGATACAATTATTGCAATGTCCACAGAATATTTTTTTATTATATGGCTAATGAATCATACTCAGAAATCAAGTCTAGGCTTGTGGGGAGGGTTTGTACCCATAGCACCTGGCCTTTTTTGCAGAATGGTGGGTGTAAACCAGTTTTAATAAATAGTTTGGTTTTTAGACATTCTTTAAAAATAGCATAAATATTGCTGATGACAGTAAAAGTCTAAGGCAGATGATAAACCGGGCAACTGTTTTAGCAATGTTGCTGGGCAGCTTCGAAAAATGTTGCTGTCAATGGTCAACCAGGTGAGGCCCATGACCAATCTAAAATATCCAGAAAGAAATTTGTTTCCCATTTACAAAATATTTAAATTCCTAAGCAACATTGCTCTAAAAATGGGGCCCCATGTATCATCGGCCTAATTCTCTCTCTTTCTTTACTATGTGTCTGGCAGCAATATGTGGAGGGGAGATCAGTAAGGACTCTGGACAGATTCAGTCTCCAAACTATCCAGACGACTACCGTCCATCTAAGGAATGTGTGTGGAGGATCACAGTGTCTGAGGGCTACAGCGTGGGCTTGAGCTTTCAGGTTTTTGAGGTGAGGTTGTCTCCTTTCTTTTGGCTTTATTTATTTCAAGTTAAAGTCTGTTTTCACTTTAACCTTCCTCCTTCCATTTTCTACTTCTCCCTTGTCTTTTCACTCTGAGGATAGTTGCTATTTACATGTGTGCTGTTTAAAGTTAAACATGTGTTAATGTTTACGATATACATCCCTAAATGGACACACATCTTTGTCAAGTTGAATTTAATACAAGACTGCAAGTACGTGAGGCCAAAAAACAGACATGTTTGATTATTTACCTTAAGTCATACTGTAAGTATGTATGCAGACCATTGTGTGTGTCAGTAGGTCAAAGGTGTCGAATTGTTCAGAGGGAATGAAAACACACTCGCTGCCTTTGCATACACATATTCACACTTTCTTTTTGCACGCATAGTCTAGAAGAGCAGGACGTGTAACAGACCTGAGAGCCTGGCATATAATATACACAGAGACGCCTGAGATCCTGTTTTTATTGGATTGTTTCCTATGAACTAACACCTAAGGTGCCATAGACATGCTAATGCCATTAACACATACTGTATTGTGCTGTGTTTGTACAGATTGAAAGGCATGACAGCTGTGCATATGACTACCTAGAAGTTAGAGATGGACTAACTGAGAACAGCCCACTGATTGGCCGATTTTGTGGCTATGATAAACCTGAAGATATCCGGTCAACCTCTAACATCCTCTGGATGAAATTTGTCTCTGATGGGACGGTTAATAAAGCAGGCTTTGCTGCAAACTTTTTCAAAGGTATGCACATTAACAAAATAGTGCTATCAGATGCTGATGAGTTGGCTCTTGTCCATTCCTCTGATGTTACTCTATGTCTGTGTTATTAAAACAGAGGAAGATGAGTGTCTGAAGCCAGATAATGGGGGCTGTGAACAGAAATGTGTTAACACATTAGGAAGCTTCAAATGTGCCTGTGATCCTGGATACGAACTGGCCCCTGACAAGAAGAGCTGTGAAGGTAACAGAATGTTTGTGTGTGAATACACTGCACGCAGGTGCTTCCGTCTGCCTGACTCAAACGTGCTCAGCGGATACTCCAGCCAAACTGATTGGTTCAGGAAAACATCCGCAGTCAACAGGAAAACAACAAGAACAAACAGCACTTAGTCGACACTCGCTCTGCCCAGAAACCACTTGAAATCTGTCATTAATAAAGTACGATGAGTTGTGGTTTTGCTAAAATAAAACAAAATGGCCTTCAATACTTGTGCTATGCTGTCTATTAATAAAATATAATTAATATAATAAGCTAGTAACCAAGGCACCAATAATTACTATCATTTAGTTTACTTTGATGTACTGAAATAACTAAAACTAAACCAGAATTAAAAATGATGAAACACTATATACTTTATATATAGAAACATTATATAAGTAAATTCAGTTCAAAATATGAGTAAAACTCATTCTCAGTCTTTTTCTCTTTCAGCTGCATGTGGTGGCTTGCTGACTAAGTTGAACGGCACAATTACAACCCCTGGTTGGCCTAAGGAATACCCTCCCAATAAGAACTGCGTGTGGCAAGTGGTGGCTCCCACTCAGTACCGCATATCCATGCAGTTTGAAACCTTTGAACTAGAGGGAAATGAGGTGAGAATATGGTTGTGGGAAAGTGTTATTGTTTGCGTAGGTCGATACACAAACGGACAGACAGAAAGATGGATGTTTATCATATTTTATTTGTGCAGGTGTGCAAGTATGACTTTGTTGAAGTGCGGAGCGGTTTGTCATCTGACTCGAAGCTTCATGGGAAATACTGCGGCACAGAGGTTCCTGAGGTTATCACCTCTCAGTACAACAACATGCGAATTGAGTTCAAATCCGACAACACAGTCTCCAAAAAAGGCTTCAAAGCTCATTTCTTCTCCGGTAAGACCACCGTGACACCGTTTTTCATTTGAAATGGAGATTTGGAGGTCTTTAGCTATGTTTTGACACCTCCGCCCAAGCTCGCTTGTATATATGAATTTCATAATGTAAATTTCGAAAGCTTTTCAAACATTTTTCTAGGTGGAATATCCCCTCTCTTTCTCACGCAACTATATAATGAGTTCTGTGGGTTTGGTTAGAAATGTTTAGGCTGTCATCTAAACACTGGAATATGAACAGTTCACTGAAACTTTAAATGTGTGTGAATCAGGGCGTTCTCTTTCACAGACAGGCCCGCTCACTGCAAAGAGCACCTCTTTATATTTTTGTCCTGCCAGGACGTTGATAATGATGTGCCAGATTTGATTGGCCAGCAGGTCATGTCAAGGCGTGTTTCAGGTACAGCCTTCTCTTCCATGATCGATTTTTTTGCAATGGATTTGCCCTCACATCTGAGGGGCCTTTAAGAATCCATTCATCTTCTTGGAAACTGATCTACTGTGGCAACAAATGTCCCATTTGTTGAACTTGCATGATAATAAGATTGCAAATGGTTTAATATTATTTGCTACCATTTTTATTCTACTCTTTACATGATTCAGTTTTTTGTCTAAAGAGCTCACAAAGTAGAAGATTCATATAACAGTATTATAATGTCAGAATACTCAAATGCATTATATACTATGGAAAGGAAAAGAAAATTATATATTAGTTTGTGTATAAATCTGTAATAGACCCTGTTAATATCATGAAACAAGCACATCAGTTGTGACTGTTTCCTCACCTATACAGTGAATCCCTGTTTTTATTATTATTTCATAATCTCACACCCATGAGATCCAGAAGATATGAAAAGACTCAAATAGGTTGGCAAAGGCACAAAGAGAAAAATATTTTTTGATTCCAGAAGATGAACCAGATAAAGAACATAACTGTGATTAAAACCAAATCATCTCTTTGACAAGGGGATAGCAACATTTCATTTATTATTTTGAATAATAATAGAATTAATATTGCATTCTAAATATAAAGGTGCTTTTGTCCTCATGACCACACAACATCTTTCCAAAACCCCATGTTTCAAAGACATATCAGTTAATCTAATCAGAATAAATCCGAAGGGACACGATAGCTATTATATTGTGCTAAAGCTGAAGCACAAGCAGGATCTGCCGTTTCATGATTCATCTATTTATTTTTGGATCTTCTGGACGTATCTGTACTACATAAATGAAATGCACAAATGAACATTTACCACACACACATTGTGAATGAGTAATGCTGTATCTGAGTGAGACAAAGAATAAGCTCAGCTCTCAATGAGTTATAATAGCGTCACTCTCTCATTGTCTGGAAGTCCCTGAGGTTGGATTTTTGCTGGCCCAGTGCCGGCAGACTTAGGGAGGTCCCCAGAGCTCTCCCACACACTCCTAATCTGTATGAGTGTGTACTGAGCCGAATGAGAGCGCTGAACTGGAAACAGTGAAAGAGCTGATTCATTTCTTGTATATGCACAGTAAAGAAAGCAAGGTTTTAATACGTTGTACTTTTTAAATTCTTTTTTTGAAGCAGGGTTGATTTTTAAGAGGCGTGTTAAATTCCTCTCATCTCCTCAACTGTGGCATTTCTTCATCAAGCATTTTTTTTTAGGATAAATAAGAATAGGGTGCTCTTCACTGTATCATCTGCACACTACAAAGTGGGGAATCGTTAAAGACATGCTTTGAAAACAGCATTAATTATGAAAAATGTGTGGTGACCCACAAAGACTCTGGCTCTTTAGCTCTCTCCATCTGTCATTCATTGGGTATGTATGATAAATATGCTGGTGGTTTTGAGCAGTGGTTGAAGCATGATAATTAGCCAAACCTGAGACTTCCACGGAAATAACAGCTTTCATGAGGCTTCTGACTCGTGGGACACTGGGGGTGTAGAGATGCGCAATGGGAAAAAAAAACAACAACATAAGGAATCATGGACTGCTTTTGAACTTTCAGCCATTAAGTAACAAGCACACAGAATAAATATTCACTTATTCTTTAACATTTAGCGCTCACACAACATCATACAGTATGATTTTAAAAAACTTTAAAAAGGGGGGAAAAGGGGGCAGTGATGAAATCTTGGGTTATTTGCATGAGTGTTTTTATTGTGCCCACTTAACTGCAGGAATTATGCAAATCAGATAATGGTACATCTATAATAAATGCCTCTATAATGAGCCTAATTTACATAAAATGAAGGTGTGCTTGAAATGCCAATGGCTTAATTTAGCATGTAGCTAAATGGATTGTGGCTGGTTACAGAAGAAGATTACAGGTTTTTATGGCGAAATATCATAGATAAAAAATTAAACTTTCTATCATTTGTTCATTGAATTCAAATAATCCACTTTGTATTTTAAAGTGACCTCAATTACTCACTTTAATTGCTCTTAACAAAAAAATAAATAACGAAATCAGATTCCAGATGTTAGAATTAATTATTACAGTGAACAGCACATTGTTAACATCTTTTAAGCAGATTTCAAAATGTCTTAATCAAAGGATTTAGTTGGATCTTATATCTTCCTTCTGTTTCAGGTGAACTAACTATTCATTGCTCTCTTTTCTTTTTGTTATAGATAAAGATGAATGTTCAAAGGATAACGGTGGATGCCAGCATGAGTGTATCAACACCATTGGCAGCTATGTGTGCCAGTGCCGCAATGGCTTTACTCTGCATGAGAACAAACACGACTGCAAGGAAGGTATGTACCGGCACTCGCAAAAGAATAATAGTGGCCTGGATAAGTGAGGGTAGTCTTCTGTAGGTGGCACATCTAGCATGTGTAAGCATGTTGATTTATACTGCATTCTGCTGAGGATCAGCAAAAACCCACAAACAACAACAGCAACAACAAAAAAAGAACTAATGCAACTTTCTTCTCAGCATTTAAGATGCAGAGTAATGTAGTTTTTGTGCTGGCCTTCTTGCAGGTTTTCGCTCTTATTTTGGCTTTTAAATCAATTTCAATTGGACCTTAACGTTTTAATGCATACTTGTCACAATATAATGCAGGCTTTGAAGATTTTTTGTTACGAAGAATAGAGCAGTTATTGTATAAATAAAACTACATTGGAGGTGATAGCAAACATACAATGTTCAACAAAGCATAGTTGACCAATTCACATCCAAAGAGGCAATTTACACAGTGATCTTAAAGACAAAAAAAACAACTACCTTTATAGAGTCAGAGTGAGGTCAAATAAATGGAAGCTACATTTTAAAACACATTTAATCTAATAATTTTATGATAAAACCGTGTTTGTGGTTTTGATTGTTAAAGCTACATTTCTAATACAATGAATGAGGTGATTGAACTTAAAGCATTAAAGTAAACTGTAAAACCGTTGTCCTCCAGATCCCTGCACATGTTGAAGCATTTAGATGGCCTGTTATAGTTAAACAGTGTCTCCCACTAAACCTTGCCTTTCATACAAGCACTGTCAACCTCCAGTGCAGCTCTGCCCTGCAGGCCTTTTAACATTTTTGTGGGCTTTGGAAACTTTAAAGCAGTGTGTGTGTGTGTGTTTCTCTTTGAAAAGAAAAACAGCTAGACCTGAGGAGAGGAGGATAGAGATATTACCCTTTAAGCTCCAGAGTCAGGGTCAAGAAGTTAAACCAGCGGCATCCTGGAATACACACACACACATTCACACAACATACTCACTCACTCACTCACTCAGTTTTTGCTGTCTCTTCAGGACTAGGTCGCTGATTCTGATTTTAAACATCTGGAGCTTCAAAGTCTTAATCCTGCTTCTGTTTTCATTTTTCTTTGTTCATGTGCATGTGAGTGCGCAAGATGTTTATCTCTTAAAAAGTCTCTAAAAGTCTCTAAAAATGTTTTACTAGTTGCCTGTACAAGTATAACTAGTGTATTTACACAGGAATATCAGTAATCAAAAGCTGTCTGGTGTATTGTGCCTTTAATAATGGTACTGTAAAATGAATGCTTTTAAGTGTAGTCCATTGAAAGTACAGAGAGGGGGAGCAACACAGATAGCCTATGGGCTGATATAACACACTTAGAGGATATATGACCTAGAAACATACAGATAATGCTATTCAAGTATTCACATTCAAACACATACAAACCAATAGCGTTTGAAGCAGTCATAGTATCTGAGAAGTGTGTGCTGGTGTGAACACCAGAGGCAGAACACTGAAAATACCTTTGTTCACTAATGCACACTGACCTGATTTTGAGAGGGAAGAATAGAGGCTTAACCAGACTTAGTGCTCGTGTGTGTGTGTTTGTGTGTGTGTGTGTGTGTATTGTGATAGCAGTAAAACTGTACATGATACAGTGGGGCCTAAAAGTCTGATACAACATTGAAAATCTGATTTCTTTATTATTATTTATACCTGGTAATCAAAGCAAAGATTTAAAATGCAATACAATCAAATAAAGTTATGATATAAAGTCAAGAAATACAATTTAGAGTTCAGAACATTTAGGTCACTAATCAAATAAGCAAATTTGTGTAACTGACCATTTTTAGTTAAAAGTTTACTCGAATAAATAAATAAATAAATAAATAAAAATAAAGTTTTTTTTTTTAAATTATGAATGAATTGAAAATAAATTAAAATTGCATAAATTAAATTTTTATGAGTTACAAAAAAACTACATGTTTGAAGTGTGATCAGCACATTTTAGAAACGGTACTCAATCAAATAAAGTCTTGTACATTAATCAATTCAATTTTTCACAATTTATATGTGTAATGTAAAATACAAGCATTGTTACTAGTGATCTCAGACTTTGGTCTCTTCTTTGGTCAGGTTGTTCTCAGTCATTCATATTAGATAACACTTAGCAAAAGAGTTGCACGCCCATTCTAACATGCATACATACTCAGGGTTTTGGTGAAAATGTTTGTCTGACCT
Organism: Enteromius trimaculatus; assembly: GCA_032361065.1. Taxonomy (NCBI): domain Eukaryota; kingdom Metazoa; phylum Chordata; class Actinopteri; order Cypriniformes; family Cyprinidae; genus Enteromius; species Enteromius trimaculatus. The sequence goes on along the minus strand of JAUMHP010000040.1, from coordinate 521,141 downwards.
GGTTCCTTAGGGTCAAAGCAGGTTTACTGACAGTGTGGATCTAGCTGTAATTACATGTCTTTGTAAACACACACAAACACACACACAGTATGCACACCTGCAAACACACATTTGTCCAAGAATTATCAATTTTGTACTTATTTTGAACATTTTCTAGTAAGGCGAGTGAGGATAAGAGATCTACTCTAGCTTATTGGAAAGGTGATTCTCGGGTAAACCCATGAGCCTAGGTAAACATACTAAAGGTTAAGCATTCTCTAATGGTCTTTCAGTGATGTGCACACCTCACAACCAGGGCAAAGTTCAAAGTATGAGTTGCTACTCTTTATTTGGACAAACGTGTCTGTGTCATAACAGTATTTTGACCTACAGTGGATACTTTTTGTGATAGTGGATCACAAAGTGGATACTTGGTGGATACTTAAAGATTGTGATGACATGCTTCCACAGTTAGCTAGTTTATTTATCC
>JAUMHP010000040.1:489827-511801 GCA_032361065.1 Enteromius trimaculatus | reverse complement strand
ACAAATACACACACTCTCAAACAGATAGTAAAATGTTGGGACCTGGTTTTTGGAAGACACACATTTTAAAACTGATATTTTAATTTTATTATATTGAAGTAATAATAATAATAGTATAAAAACTACTTGTATCAAAAAAAGTAGGTACAGGTTTTCTATGAATGGCACAGCTGACCATTGCTGCTGGACTCTATAAGCAAATTTCTCCCAGGATTAAGTTTAATATTAATTTATAAATATACTTTTCTTCAGGATTAGATCATGTTTGTTCTTAATGATGCTTTATAACTGTCTTTTTTTAATGCAAAACACATTGTTGGCTTAAAGTAATATGTACTGGAGAAACTGGCATTACCAAGCTAAACTTAGGAGCATAAACATTAAGAAAATACACTTGTTCTGTGTAAATAGCCTAATGAAGGTTTACTTGGCGTGCTTCTAAAGATTCAGATTTAGAATAATGACTCGAAATGAATCATTTGGACCTTTTTTTTTTCTGTAGATTGTTCTGCAGATTGTTCAAAATTCATATTCAAAAAGTTGTTGTAATTTGTGGATATTATAGCGTTTTTTTTTCAGTAATCTAAAAGTCAAAGGAAAATACCTGACCCTGGTGCAATAAATGTCATTTTTAAATAATTTGTGTGTATGAATCAGGTTTTTGACTGTGGGGCTCAAATGACTCGTTGAACAATCATAAAATGCTAAAATATTGTTGTATATTTAAGTTATATCTTATATATTATATTATATAGTTATATATTATCAGTGACAGTATTGCTCTGTGAATTGCAACAGTTTTGATGAAGCCTAAATTAACAGTTCAAAAGTCTGCTAATAGGTGTCTGCAATATCAGAAAACTACCACCAGATGGCAGCACGCCATTTAACATAAACGCGAAGCCACTCTACAAAATGAAGTTACACATTGTCTAATTTGGTTTTTGTGCCATAAAAAAATCAGGGGAATGTGGTCTGGAGTGGAATCTGAATTCTGAGCATCATCCATATAGCTTTTTTTTTTCTCTCTCTTGGTTTTTTAGCTGCATTGATTGGATTGTATTTGTTCTGTTTATCGTAGGCTATAGGCTCGAGGATTCTTCCTTTTTTTTCTTTTACCCTCATCCTTTCTGGGTGATTACTTGGAGATAGCGCTGTAATTTCAATTGAATTTTCCCTCAGCACTAATAGGTCTCTTTTGAGATTTGAGACAACAGATTGCTTTAGAAGAGTCACATTATTTGCAGGGCCATAACCACTGTAGACAATACATTAAAGATGAATGAATACGTTTCAATTAATAAAGCTCAGTCTATTTCAACTACTGCTGATTGTATCGCTTTCTTTGCCGGAGTTGTATTTTTTGTGACTTTCTGTAGTGATGTTGTTCCGCCGCTAGGTGGTGTCAAGTGACATTGAATCACTGACGAGTCATTGAATCACTCATTTAAGACACTACTGACTCGTTCAGGAATGAATCGCCACTGCTGTGTGTAGTTTGGAGACATATATAGCGGTTGAATGTGCTTCGGCTTCGTTTTGGGACTACTTTCACCTTCTGAGCCAAAAGAGACAAAGTAACTGGCCTAAAATGTAAGTTACTCAGTATTAATCGTTTATGGAACAGTTGTTTGAAAACGTTACCACGCTTACGACGCTGCTGTTGGTCTGAATATATCACCTGCACATGACAATTACTGCTGTGTTTATAACTTTAAATGCTCGTGGGATTATGTATGCAAGTGTAACAGCAATTCCTTTCCTTTCTCATTTTCCTTTTCTCCCCCATCTCTCTATTTGTGTCTGTCTGTGTCTGTGTCTGGTTGTTTCATTAGTTCGTATTGATGAATGGATCAGGAGATTTAAGTGGATGAGTTACATTGATCTGTTCAACACACACACACACACATGCACACACACACACAAAGTCACCTCTATAAACAACAGCTTGAGATGAAAACAACCTCTCTGCTTTCCTCATCTCTCTCCTCTCTTGTTCTTTCCCCTATCCCTCTCTCCCTCTCTGATTTTAATCATGATGATGATTACACTCTTTTTGTCTGCCAGTAAAAGCCTTTTATCACCCACCTCTCAGATAACTGGAAAGCCCCATTATTCCCACACAATCACGCACAATAATTCCAGGAAACACCCGCTGATTCCCTGCACACACCTGTTGTGGTAGGTTCAGTTCTTCTGTTGCTATGCCACATACCTAATTAATTTTTTACATAATCAATTAATGGATTGACCTGCTTGACCCTTGGCAGACATGGAAAATAAAACAATGTTAATCAAATTAGAACAAATGTCCTGGGTTGCTTTTTTAAATAATATTTGATATGATGATATGGGCAATTTTGAATTTGACCTTTTTTTTGAGAGAGTGAGTGAGAGTTGCAGCGAGTATTACATACAGGATGTTAAATTAAAATTAAGGGCAGAATGAAAAGAAAATATAATTTGAAGAAATTCACAGAACAGAGGAGTTGCATTAGTCATCAGGTTTTGAAAATGAGAGAATAGATTATTAATTTTGAGCAAAACCTGTGTGTGTCTGAAAATGTAATTTTCTATATAGTTGTTATATAGATTTAGCCTAGTTCTATTTTCACTCCTTAAATTCAACTTTAAGCCACAATTCTTGTTTGCTGCCTCAATCCAATTTCAGCAATATAGGTTGAATTTTAAAAGACATCCCCAATTCAATTGATGGACCGGTTGATCATTTTAATGAAAACCATTTAACATCTAACCACGTGTAAATGCAAATATTTTTTACTTTCTTCCAGTGGCTCATGTGCTCATGTGTGCCAAATGAAATGAGTGTTTTGTAAAAAAAAAAAAATATATAATAATAATAATAATAATGATGTTTTGTTATAACCCAGGAGTTATCAGTGTGTCTGTCTCTTTAAAGACTCAGAATTGAACAAAGTGGCATCTGCTTTAAGTGTGCTATCAAGTAGTTACAAACTATACTCTCCCCAGTCTTCTATTTGCTCTGGTTGCTAAGCAATGCTGGAAATAGTTTATTACCCAATGCAATTCCACCTCCATCAGTTTTCTACTGGGAACTGTATACACACACATACAGACACGAATAGATCAATATGACCCCTAGGGAAGGTTAGGGCCAGTTTTTTTGCATTTACAGTAAAATCTGTGCTTGGGTAAAAACCCATTTAAAACCATTCTGATAAAAAAACTGCACAGGCCAATAATAAAGGAACTATGAATCGATGAGCAGCGGAGAAGAGTTGAGTTGACCATGTGACCACTTCATTTTTAATGGGCTTCTTAAACGCTGATATGAGCAGAAAAAATCCGGCAGCTTGCTCCACACAAGATAAGGGAGGTGGAACAGTCATTGATCGAAGCTAATGATTTTCACATTAAATTGGAGGAAAGGACAGAGACAAAGAGTCAGAGCGAGCGAGGATGGGGGGAAATGTTTCTTCCTCTTCTAATCCTGCTGTAGAAAAGACACGTGAAGATACACCTTCCAGCAGCTGTGCAACAGTGCTCCCTAAGCCACCAACTCAGACCTAGTAGGTAAAACCAAATATTTTACATTGCATATACAATAAATGGTTCAAATCTGCAGTTATTACCTTAAGGAGCAATATCAACCTGTCTGCAACCTGTGAAAACGACGGCTTGGTTTAACAACAAAACAGTTGTAACGTATTGCTAAACAAATAGCTTTTTATATTGCTTAAACACAAAAGTAGCTTTCATAATATACAGAAACAGCTTTTGCTATTCAGTGAAACTGTACAAAAAAGTAGTTTCACAATTTGTGAAAGTCTTTTGAAGCTATTCAATATTTTGATTAAGGCTGTCAAAAATACTGCGTTAATGGCTTTACATTTTTTTTTTTAGCGTTAATTCCGTCAATTTTTTTTAATGCATTTGATGCGTGGGCACTGTGACAAAATAATTGTCAGGAAAGTGGGGCAACAATTACCTCGGAGTAACTGCACTTTGCATCAGTGGCACGTGGGAACTGAAGTCTTTTACGCTGGCTGTATTAAAAACTGAGGAGCATCATTTTGCGGAGGCTTGTAAACAGTTCCTGTCTGTTGCACGTAAGTGGGGGCAAAACGACAACCACTGGAACTGACAGTGCACGCAACATAGTTGCCGCAATTCGTCTTACACGCTATGAACACATGAACTGTGTCGCTCACATGCTGCAGAGAAGTGTCACAGTGAGTCTTGCTGACAGCGGCTTTATGAATGCTTTGGCCAAGGCGGCAAAGCAACGTGTAGCAGGAGTAGAGCAGAAGCGCCAGTAGTTTCGGCACCAAGTCTATTTTTTGCTGCGCCGCTTACGCTGAATTAAAGTGACAGTGCATTGTTCTTGATCTAAATTCAGGTGTAATTGCAAATAGTGATTAATCCACTGAAATTCCTGATTAATTTGATTAAACATTTTAATCACTTGACAGCCCTAATTCTGATTGAAGGTCAGCCTGTATACAATAATCTTCACTTCTAACAAAGCTTATGTCTAACACCTGTAGATTCCATAAATATATTAAGAATCTTATAATGTAGCACACAACAAATTCAGAAATATTGTATCTATTTTCTACCCATCTACAGTTTGTAAATCCTTTTTTTTTACTTTAGGGTCTGACAAGAAAAAAATATAGCATGCAGGTTTGAAACAACATGAGGAAAACAGATTAGAGCACACAATACAGATGTATCCATTTTGAGGTGGACTATTCTCTGAATTACATTATATTTAATCTAAAATGTCTTAATGATATGCATTGGCTTTATACTGTATATATGGGTACTATTGTCTCCTAAATTTAGGTTGCTCCTTTAAAGAGAATTCTGAACTGCAGTGAAAAATAAATATAGATCATGGCCTTGTGTGTTCCAGGACATCTTCATGTCCAGCTAAAACTGGAATATACCTTGCTTTATTTTTTTAAGAGGCCAATACTATATGATGTGAGTCTTGATGTTGTTTTGTATTTGAAGCTGTTTGAGTCTGTACTTTTTCTAATTTGGCTGATTATGTAAGAGAATTGAAGAATCTGAAGCCTCTGTCTCTGTGACATGATCAAACCTATAAAAATAGATTGTGTTCCGTTTTCTTTCTCTTTTACTTATGGCTTAGAAATTCAATCTTTTTGTGTACATTTGATCCCTTCGCATTCAAACCTTTTTGCATTCTGGATCCTTTATGTGTTTGTGTGTGTTGGACTTCAATCCAAAGCCAGCAGTAGTGTGATTTTTCTATGACAGGAAGAGGAAAAGCTGTTGAATGGAAACACTTTCTGTTTATCCAGTTGGTTCCTTGTAGAGAGAGCTGTGGACAGACACAAACTAATACACACATTCACACAACTTTACATCACACACATGCATGGTACGGTTTCGTATGCAATAATTTCTCTTTGCATCATATTTTAATTGAATTTTGCATATGTATTATGCAAATGCATATGAGAGATTAAATGACACAGTGTAATTTTGATCCAGAGACACACATACAGTACACACATTAGCTGACAGGCACATGCTTGTGTTTTAATGATTAAACATCTTGGTTACTTATGTAACCCTCGTTTCCTGCAGGAGGGAATGGTGATGTTACATCATGGGATCCCGCTGGGAAACCTATCAACTCTGGAGAAAACGCCAATGGGAATTGGCAAGTGGTTTTTGCATGCCAAGCCACTGCCCCGTACATACAGGTATATAAGATGGCGGCGTGCTAACCACCATTAGGTTTCTGCTAAATAGCCGATCGCATTGGACTCCTCAGTGCAGTCCGGCAATTGTGGCAGGAGGGACATAATGTCTCCGTTCCCTTTCAGTCAGTCACTATGATGTCAAGTCATTGACTGATGTCATGGGGTCCCTATGGAAAACGGCACAACCCGGACTGTCACGTAGGAGGCAAAAATGCTGACAGGCTACAGGGAAAGCACGTCAGACAAAGTGGAGATCCCACGCAACCTTCCCAACACCCTGAGGGCCAGGTTAGAGCGCCCTCCAGGGATGCAAAAAACAGAGTGGAACGATGGAAGAACCATGGAGTATGAATGCCAGGCCTGAGGATGGTGTAGGAAAAACTCCATCGGGCTACTCCGTTTAGCTCGAACTGTGGGGAAGCGGAGGAGCCAGATGTGACCTGTTGGAAACCCTGGAAAATAGAGCTCGGATGCCGAAGGATTTCTGCTGCAAGCCGATAGCCGCCCCGGTTACCTGATGTTACCCAAAACACGGGAAGCCACAGGATCCTCACAAAGATTATAAGGTGAAGGTGTTGGGTGTCGGCCAACCTGCAGCTCTGCAGATGTCTGCTAGAGAGGCGCCAATCTGAAGCAAGCCGCGACGCCATGCCCATCTCGGGAGTCTGCCGTGCAACCAATGCTGTAGTGGTCTCATATGTGAAGCATACGGCGTCTCATACGGCGTCACTGTGGCTGCAGCTGCCATATGCCCCAGGAGTCTCTGAAAGAATTTCAAAGGAATCACTGTCCTGTGCCCGAAGGCCGCAAGACATACCAGTAACGATTGTGACAGTTCGTGAGTGAGACGAGCGGCGATGTTTAGCTCCATCCCAAGAAAAGAGGTCCTCTGCACAAGGTAAGAGTTTGCTCTTTTCCCAGTGCTCGCACAACTGATCCTTCGAGTGAGCTAGTATTAGGCAGTCATCCAGATAATTGAGTATGATGATAATTGATTCGGATGCCCTTAGCCCACAGAGGGTTCAGGGCACCCTCCGCCATCTTGGTAAAGACGTAGGAGACAGGGCCAGCCCAAAGGGGAGGACCTTGTACTGATATGCCCGACCCTCAAACCCAAGGAACGTTCTGTGTCGAGGCAAAATCGAGACGTGAAAGTACCTGTCCTTCAGGTCGATGGCTGCAAACCAGTCCTGGTGTCAAACGCAAGATAAAATGCATTTTGGCATTAACATTCTGAATGGTAGCCGGTAAAGGGACCAATTCAGAACATCTTGGCTGGAGGGACTGGCTCAATTACGTCCAGATGGAGGCGCGGCGCCCGCCACCTTGGCATCATACCGGGGCAAGATGTGTCTGATGTCCGTCTGCTTCTGTAATGCTGAGAACTGCTGGGCGAAGTTCTCGACAGTGTCGCTGAAGAGGCCAGCCTGGCAGACGGGTGTGTCAAGTGAGCGCACTTTGTTGGCGTAACCTATCTGTGCCAGGTTTAGCAAGAGATGACCCTACTGGACGACCATGATGGACATCACCTGCTCGAGGAATTGCACCGTGACATTTGATGCCTGAAGGGCAAAGCCGGTCGCAGTACGCAGTTCCTGCATCAACCTTGGTTCAGAGCTACCCTCATGCAATTCTTTTAGTGCCTTGGTCTGATAGACTTGCAGAATGACAAATTCTGAATGAATGCCAGCGAGAGCTGATGACAGCTTACAAGCTTTGAACGAGAGACGCGGGTGATTCCTCCAAGAGGCGGCGCATCCTAGATGTATACGGTGCCTTCCACAATTTGGTGAGCTCATGCATCTTCGGGAAGAAAGGCATTGGGGCCGGTGAGTCGGTGAACGAGTCTCCTCCAGCTGATGCTTTAGTCTGCCCAGAATAGCATGGCCTCCAACTCCTTCTCAGACTCTTTTTGAGCAGCTGCCACAATGGGGGACTGCTTAGTTCCATCTTCAGCAGAAGCTCATGAAAGCCCCTCCTCTAATGCAGCGAGAGACATCTCATCCTCTTTCGGAGGACCAAAGGAGACGCTGGTTTGACATAGGATGATCCGGCGCCATCGTTCAGAAGTTCCACCAGGCCTCGGGTCGGGTGGTCAGGAGTGCGTGGGGACTTGCCCTGCAGGTTATTCCTGATGGTCACCCTGAGGTCTGCCAAGCCACTAGCCGATGTAGCCAAGGAGTCTTTAGGGCCCGCTGAACTGGAAGGGGTAGCGGATGAAGCTAGCCTTCTAATAAAACAAAGCTGTTACCTGAGTGAAGCCATGGACATGCGCTCGCGATGAGGGTTTGACATGACAATGACATATTTCAACGACCGTGCAGCTGTTTGGAAAATCGCTCCTTTAGGTCAAGACTGCCAAGGGGAGGACCGCCAACCAAATTCGCCCATTGCAGTCTCCACACTGGATCGGAGGACGCTCCGATTGATGATCTCCACACAGCAGGTAGAATCTTCTTTTTTCTTCTCTAACTTCAAACGCAAGATCGCCTCCGAAGCAGAAAGCTTATATTGGTTTGCGCGCTGCCATCTAATATGCCCATATAGGGGAGTGGCTTGGCATGCAAAAACCACTGGCCAGTTCCCAGTCGATTACGTCATTGACTGACATCATGGGAGACCAATGTCATAGTGACAAACTGAAAGGGAACAAGTGTTCAACCTCACAGATGCCCCAGTTTACTTGTATGTGTATGTGTGTTTCTCTGTGTGTACAGATGAGAAATTGTGGTATATAAAATATTCAAATTGCATTTATACATAATGCAGCACTAACCAGACCAAACACACAGGATTTTTCTTTCTCCTTCTCTGACACACACTCTCTCTCTCTCTCACTCTCACTCTCTCTCTCTCACACACACACACACACACAGAATTACAGTACAAAATTCAGTTTTGGTCTGTGTAACTTTATTTGAGCAAATTATATGTATACTGTAAAAAACAAACAAACCAAAATGTGTTATCTCTATGACAACAGCTGGACAACACTGATAAAGGTGGTTCCTTTAACCTCTGAAACGGATTATCATAAACTCATTCGACCAAATAACTTTTTATTTAATTAATTTTTTTTCAGAAAACATCACAATTTCCAGGAAATTTTATATTTTCATATGCACATCATGAAAACAAATCTGACAGAAAATGCAAAAGCACTGAGAGGGACGAGGAGAATAAGTGACAGCAGCAGCATCTATTGTATGATTTGTCGTCTACAGTAACATATGCAAACTAACTAATCATTTTCACTTTCTCCTACAGACCAAAACAACAGAGAACGTGACGCAAAAACCTCTTTTTTTTAAAGATTCATATGGCAGTCAAGTTCTACATTCTAACACTAAATATCTTCTTTTCTCTTTATCCCCAGACCTCTTTTTCCCTGCTCCTCCATGTTGCGTTAAAGGCACCTCATGCCCAAGGACTGCCAAAGTGTTTACAAGATAAGTGTGTGCAAGTGTGTGTGTGTGTGTGTTTAAGCCTAAGTAAATAGCATGACTCTGTCCTCTTCTTACATCGACTGCAGTCACATCTGTTTTATTGTGTGGTCACTCCAGGCCGGGTCTTAGCAATTTCAAACAAGTTTGCTAGAATGTCCACCTTTTACATCTCAAACACCGAAACATTTTAATAGTTTATCTGTAATTTGAAATATTCATTCTGCTGATGAAATCAAAAATCAATGTAGGTATGTGATTTATGGGGAACCGTTACACAACATGAATATGGATGTTAATTTCTCATGGGATGACCGTAAAATCACATCCTATCAGGTGCAAAGAGTTGCAGAGTGAGCTGCTAATGAAATCTTGACTTCCGGTGTGTATTTTGTGTGCATGTTTATAAGTGCAAACATTTAACCTTCAATCTCTCATCAAACCCGCTTATGAATTCCTGAACTTCTAGGTCTGTCAATATATGTATTCACTTTAGATGAATATAAGAAAAGTAATAAAAATGAAATGTGGCTGAGTACTGATATTAATTTTGTACAAATGTTATACGGCACAGGGGTAGATGAACCCTTTAGTAATGTTAGTACTGCACTCTGGCGACCGAGATCACCTAAAAACGTGCTTTAAGACCAAATGAAAGTCTGTTATTTATTTGGTTCCTTGTTTTTAAATGTTTTTAAATATTAATAAAAAAAAGACAGCGGAAAATGGATTATGACAGGTACCCATATTCGTCATCAATTTGTTCATATTCATCATCATCATCTCCCATCTCCTCTTCATCATTTACAATATCACCATCCTCATCGTCTGAGAGCAGAGAGTCACCGCTGCCGAAATCTCCGGAAGACTCTGCGGCTGTAAGGAAAAAAACAGCAGCTGTTTTCATTTCTTGATTTCTGGCTGTTAAAATGAATGCATTTCATGACTGTTTTTCTTGCGCTGAAAGATTTCAGATTATTACTGTTTTTAAATGTTGTTTTTTTGCTTTTGTTTGTTCTTTCTATAAATCAAAGAGTTCGGAAAAATATGTAGAGCATGTATCCTGTTTCCATAGAAGATAAAATTGTTATTGAGAACCAAATCAGAATATAGGGCCTTTCGCTCTGCTTTAGTTCAGTACGAGTACTAAGAAGTGATGTAAACCGGTCCACAGCAACATTGTTTGCGCCCGGCATAGTGAAACAAAGAAGAATGAAGAAGTAGTCTTCAGGCAAATGCAGTTTATAAAAGAAATAAGTTGATATAGTCCTAATTTGATAAAAAATATAATATTTTTACTATTGCCACAAATACCCATATGCTGGATAGTGCTCCAGTTTCACATATTAGAATGATTACTGGATGGTAAGTGTTAGGGACTATTGTACTAATGCCAAGATTTTGAATGGTAGTATGGTAACAATGTAAAATGATTTATTAACAATTTAACCAGGATTTTGTTGCAGCATATTTGGTTTGATATAAGAGCACTCCAGACTGATGTATCAAAACATGTTCTCATACACTGTGTATTGTAAATTATTTTTAAGCATCACTCAACTGTGTTTTTTTTTTTGTTTTTTTTTTAAATGACACGCTTTGTTTCGTTTCACCACATCTCACAGTTCTGTCCCAGTTCTTTTTCCTAAATATCTAAGATCTGACATGATCTCTTACCACAGTCAGCAGGGCCGTGGGTATGAGACCCAGCGATCTCATTTCCGTAACGGTCCACACACCAGCACTGACCACTGCTGCCATGACACTGGTGAGGCCTATAGAAGCCATCCTCATCACAGGAGGGGATGTACGGACCTACACACACACATACACATTACATCAGTCCTAATGTCAGGAAACATTACATCACAGGCAAGATTTATACAGCCACACTCACACAGATAGGGAGATGATATATTCAATGTCAAAGAACATAACTGTCACCTCCCAGAGCTTGCTCTCTCTCTCTCTCTCGGTGTCTCTCACGCACATTCATTGCATTTCAACTTCCCAGATTCTTTCTACAGAATCACCATAGTCAAGCCTTTTTTTTTTTTTTATCTTTCTCTCTTTTTTGTCTTTTTATAATTCAGTGCCGGAAGCCATAGAGCCGTCACTGTGCGTTCCACTCAGGGGAGAAACAGCAGTTAAAAATATCCTTCTTTTCATGTCCAATTTCCCCTCATCTCATTCCCCTGCTCAAATTAAACACGCGACCTTCAGAGAGCGGGAAAGAAACTCTGAGTGATTTCTAGCTTTAATAGAATTAATGTTGGCTTTCCTCTGTTTTACACCTTGGTTACTGTACCTCTGTTTAGGTTGTGATGACATCGAGTTGGTTATTAAATGCTAGTGCTTTCTAGATGAAAATGGTTTAAAATGCTGGGGGAAATAATGGTAACATTGCAAGTCTGGTGTTCATAGCTGAGGCTCACAAAGTATTATGATTTAGGATGTTTGAGTAAAATAACTTTTACTACATTTTTTATAGTCGCTTGCGACTAATTTAATGCATCCCTGCTGAATAAAAATATAGGTTTCTTTAAAAAAAAAATCTATCTGACCTTAAACATGACCCTGAACAAGTGTTAAATGTACATTTTAAAAGAATTGTGATTAAGATTAAGATGGATTTACTTGCTGTTAGCAGCTTTTGAAACACCATTAAACATGATCTTAAATGACAAACAAGGACCACTTTGTGAATGAGAAAATGACCCGTACTGTATAAACAAAACACACAAGAGAATGGACTTACCCAGTAATTTCTTCCCAGCTTGCTCTTTGTGGATGATGGTGATCTCTGACTGGCAGGGAGCCTCTGAAACACATTGATTTCTGATCAGCAGTGAGAAAGATACCTCCAATATTCCATTGGTAGAGAGATTTTAACTGCAATCATTGTGTCATTTAGTATATAAATATCTCAGAACTAGATTATCCCACAATGCCGCATAATTTCCGAATGTCTTTCTGTTTCACAGTGAATTATGTTCTGTCTTAATGTCCTAATTTTCTTTCTCAGATGAACGTACACACCAGGCTGTACTTGTACTTTACAATAAGGTATCTTCAGCTTTTGCAGGGCCTAGTCTGTGATTTTACTGCCATTGAAATCCAAAATGTTGTTTTTTCCCACACCACCTACATAGCAATGCCCAGCCAAATTACCTACTCTAAGGTTGTGTAATAATATAATCGTTGTCTGAATCCACATCTCATTTACAAGAGAGCATCAATTCAAAAGTCATTTTGTAAATCAAAAAATCTTTTTGACCATTGCCAAGCATTGTCCAGTAACTCTGCTTTACGGTAATTTGCATAAATTTTAAAAGACTGACACTTTTATTACTGGAATGCTGGAAAGAACAATACAAGAACAATATTTTATCTAATCATTGGGGCCATTGCTATGGCAGCAACAGGTATGCAATATAACTTTAAACTATGTGTTATATATTACATACATACAATAAAATATAAACCAAGTTCATTAGTGGCTGTAATAAAATAGATTCTGCTAATTTCCATATTTAATTCTCCTTTTGACATAAAATGCAAGACAAACCCATTTCCCTATTATTATTGAATTGTCCGAGTAATGTAACTGACCTCTAACTGAACACATTAATTTTATATGTGAAGAGCCATGTAGATTTATTTTTATAGATGTCAACCTGAGAAACAACTGCAGTCTGAATTGGGCTGAAGTTTACCTTGATATCTCTGAAAGCAAGAACACCACTCCTGGCTGGAAACGAGCCTGTCTCTGTCTGGGTCACATGATCGGAGGAAGGCTTTAGTGCACACATCATTCTTCTCCGAGTTCAGACTGGACAGCTCTGATTGGTCAAGCTGAAGGTCAAAGTTTGTGTCCAGTCTCGAGAACATCCAGCCCAGAGAGTCCTTACAGAGGGGCACCTTACTCATGTCGACTTCTGCACAGACATACAGAGAGGGCACAGAAAGATTTTTCTTTGACTTTTTGACATTATCATGGTTAGCACTAATATTAGCAGTTCAGGTGTGTGTGTGTGTGCTAGGATGTGCTCACTCTTTTCTGGCTTCTGGAACTTGTATTTCTTGCTGGGATTTCCACTCTCATGAAGAACTGTGATCCATTCTCGTAATCTGCTGACCACTTCAGTCATCTCTGCATTACCACATACTACAAAGACAAACACAGAACATCCAGCAGATAAATAAAACAATCTGGCAAAGCAGTATAGTTTCTGAAGTAAAAAGCTCATTCTCTTTAATCAAAGAGAACTCTATTTTTTTAGAAATAATGTTTAGGGGCTGTAAGGTCTCATTAGACAATCAGATCATCACCCTGTCAGATACAAGCAACTCCCTATAAAAAGCTAAAACTCCTTCCATCAGTATCTCGATCTCAGCTTCCCGCCTCCTCCCCGCCTCCTCCATATCTAATTCCCCAGGGGAGCACTCAGGGCTCAGATCGGGCCATCAGCCCCTCTTCGCTTTCCCCGAGTCTGCCAGAGTTGATAACCCTAGGGCTCGTCAGCCCACCGAGCCCCGAGTCTTCTCCTCAGCACGACAAATTCGCTACTTATTTAGGTTTCATTAATTAATTACCAGTAAGTTCAACTTTGTGAAATGATTATTTTAATAATAAATGAATTTAAATACTTTTAAGTCATTAATGTATAAGAAAAAAGGGATTTGAAAAACAGAAATGGAATAATGAGTCCCTGAACAAAGAGTCAATATCAAAAGTGACAGTGAGCATCCATCGCCAGCGGCTGATTTAAGTGATCTTATCCTCACAGACTGCACCAGATTTGCAAGTTTTTCATGCTTGCTCAATGAACTATAAATAATTATTGCATAGGCACTTGTAGAACAGTTCTTAAGACTCTTATGGTTTACAAGTAATAGGCTATGAATGGCACAGAAACAGCAGAAGAATGTCTTGATCACCTATGTGAACAGACCATAGACCTGAGGCAGGGAGGCATGAGGATGGTACACGTGGCACATAAACTGCAATGTCCATAAAGTAAGACAGTACTATAAAGACAGGAAGGACAGCTGATCATCCTTACAGTGACCCAAAAATAATAATAATTCCAAGTCTTTTCCAATAAAGATCTGTAAAGCTTATTTGGATTTTACAAATTATACATTAAACAGCTTTATAGCATCTTATACAGCACCCCGAAAATGGGATTAATATTTTCTCTTTTGTTGCCTCTTTGGCAGCTGTTAGATTTACAGTAACTTACAGTAAAGCCCAGGTTTGTTTTTTTAAGGGTTAATGGGTCCGCACACCTTTATAGCTACACTGATTGATTGCCAATAAAGGCTAATACACAACATAGAACATAGTTTAAAGGTGTTTTAGAGTGTAAATAAATAATCTTGTTTATTCTGTTCTGATCTCGTTTTGCTTAATACAATGCAAAGGGAATTTCCAAATTTTAAGAAGTCATTTTATATTATACCATCATTTCTGACCTGTTTAAGTCATGTATCATGGCTTGAGTAGAATTTAAGCAGTTTTGTACTTTTTTTTTTTTTGTATGCTGTTTAGCTTTGAATCAAAAGAAATGTGATTCATCCTTAAGCTTGCTGATTTGACTCAAGGCTTAGACCTCTTTAGTGAAGAGTCTTTTTTTTTTTTAAATGCCTAAGGAACACCAGGCATTTAATCTATTTAAATGAATGGGTATTGTTCCCAGGGCTGCTGAAAAAGTGTGCGATCATTGTTGGGCTCTGTTGACTTTCAAGTATACATCGCTTTACAGATAACAGCTAAGCTTTATTAGTGTTTAGGAATGAATGAAATATCCAGTTTTATTGCTGGTTTTTAACGAAGTGGAGAGCAACTAAGTTCACCTTACAGTTCACCTTTGTGCCTTTATGCAATGTACAGTACTTAAGTCCAGTTAACCCTTAGGGTGACGAGAGCAATCCTTGCTATTATTGTCCTGTAGCCAGTACATCCTGCCTAGTGACGCTCCAGGCTATAATACCCATTATATTGGTTAACATCAGCAATAATTGTGCCTTCTGGGGAAATCTCTACTTATGCAATATATACATTTCCAGTTTACTTGATTGCATTTTCTGCATTCAATGTGTTTTGTTTTGATATGTTCATTAGATTTAACAGTCTGTGTATATTGTTTGGGGATGGTTTGAGGCATTTGATAAATCTAGTTAATTAATGAGCGTAACTGATTAAACTCTTGTAGCTAATGCATCATACATCTGTGCTGATTGTTGATAAGATGCAGTGCTGGAAGGAAGGAAGGGCAGCTGCGAGGGCTTATATGTACACCAAAGTTGAATTTGTGTTTTTTTTCAATTCTTATGTGTAGTGATGAAATATTTCTAGAATTCAGCAGCTGTTTTCTGTCTGACATTTTGTATGTTTTTTTTTTCTTCTGAAAATCAGTTGGCGTTGCATATGCAGTATAATAATTGGATGTGTAGATGTTTTTAGCTTGTTCTTTAATTATCTCTAGATAACTAACTCTGGGAAAACTTTCAATATGGTTTGATGTCTCTTGATGGCTAAAACAAGTTAAATGATAAAAAAATGTTTAAAAAAACTTTTACACAAAAACAGAAAGAAGCAGTTTGTTACAGTGACCTTACAACAACTTCTGAAAGTATTTTAACCATGGTAAAATCACTGTAACACACAGCTTTAGTGGCTTACAGATTTTATTAAAGTCTGCTCTTGCAATATGATAAAAGAGAAAAATATCCAATAAATGGCTAACTTTATTTAGGGGTATCCCCGATTTTCAGTCAAAACGTAATTTTCGAATATTGCCAATAGTCGACTAATAGCCGAATGGGCAATTGGATGGGGGGCAAAATAAAAGTCAAGTCAGTCATTGGACAATCATCATTAGTAATGTTAACACACTGGGAAACTGTGTAACAGACACCTAATGTTTAAAAGCAAATAATGTTTCCATTAGTTAACATTAAACGTCCTCAAAACCCTATGAATTCACTACATTTTTTACAGTAGTGCTCTCATTAAAACGTTGTATGTACGTCAATATTTATTAATGTTCTGCTTTTCTGTTTTGAGCTGCGCATGCTGAAGATGGTCAGTAGAATGATGCATGGTAGCAGGATTTTAGTCAGTGGGATTTCATTTATTTCATATAGAATACACTTTGTTATTTATACAACATGATGTTAATATTAAGATATGTACTCTTTTGTGCAGATACATAACAGCTAAAAGCTGTCGGTCACGGAGTGTGGAAAATGAAATTACATTTAAATCAATAGGGGTGGTTGGTTTTATTCACGCAGGTTAAAATATTTATTTAAAGCTTCTTTCTTTTCACATTCTTATTTAAATAATTTTTTTAATAGGCTGTATATTAACATATTGGAAGAAAATCGGTAGTTCTGTGTGAAATTGACATTGAGCGCCCCCATATAGCCAAATGGCATGATCCTAACAGTGCGTGAATATTCGACTGGGAGATTAGGAGTCGAATCAGGCTCCTCAAATCGAATCGTCAACTATTCGAGGACACCTCTAACTCTAATATTAATAAAAGAAATACTGATCTCAAACCTTCAAACAGTAGTGTCTATATGAAAAACGTGATTTTGCTGATATTTGGCAAACAGAAAAAACTATATTCATGCTTAAAATCTATTGTTACTTCAGTTCCATGATCTCAAGTTTGGCTTGTGTTGCTTTCATCTTTTGTTGGTGAATGTGAGTGAATTTCCTCTATAGACCTGAAGCCAAGACGTTGAAGACAGAACTTATGTTCATAGGGATAATGATGAAAACAAACATTACTGCGCTGTCTTTCTCACACGTACACGCATACACTCTCTGACACTACCAATCTGGAACAGAAAACATTTAATAAGTTCCTAAGGGATTCAGTAGCTTTGAGATTCTACACAAAATAAGACTAGTTTGGTGTATTGAAATCTCTTTGCTGCTCTTGCTGCAGATGAAAACATGGCAAGTACCCACCCTAAAGGGTACATATCCCTTCCCACAGCTACAGAGATGAAAGATTGGTTACAGATATAGAATAATTTGTTGGTTCATCAAGTAATGACATGAGATATTCATCATTACCATTTCTAAGGGCTTAAGGGAGAAGAAACACGTTCATAATAGCATATTGTCATATTACTATAATATACAGTGTGTACTTTATACTGCTTGCCGTGTACACAATATATGGGCAAGAAAGTTTTGTGTGCACAGAATACCTACTAGATTAGTCAAAATATGTAGTACGCAAAAAAAATGTGATTTCTGTAATCTCCGCCCGCACTGGCATGGCCCAAGAGAACAAAATGAATTTACAAGCTGATAACTAAACACCACTCTCTTAATTAGGCAAGCAGTATGGGTTAATCACAATGTGTGGCCCTGTGTGAAATTATACCTTGATTACACCTTGTCTTTGATTAAGCTTGTTGTTTTGTTTCTAAGATTAAATTATTTACTAATTTAGATTTTTTCTTTTTGCCATTTCTGGGGCCATAAAGTGTCTGATAAAAAATCAACCTTTTTATGACAAGACAAGCTTCACTTAGGTTAAAAATATTGTGTGGTGTGACTCTTCAAAAAGTGTTTATAAATGAATCATTAGTGAAATTTGTTAAATAAATGAATGAATGAATTATTTTCATTGTATTACTGTAAGAAATAGTTTTTGCAAAAAATCTCTTATAAGCAAGGCTGTATTTATTTGATATGAAATTTAGCAAAAATATTAATATTGTGGAATACAGTTCTGAGCAAAAGTCTTAAACAACTAGTATTTTCACCAAGAAAAAATGGTTTTAAGTGGGTTATTTCTGAAATATCAGTTTACATTTCCAAACATTATTTTTTTAATAAATTGTAACATTGCAGTGAGATTATTGTCTGTCTCAGTTTGTTCTGTTACGTCCTTGTGCAGACTAAATACAGAAGAACTGTGGAGAACGTCTCCAAGATGCTTAAAAAAAACCTACCTGCAAAGCTACAGTAATGTTCAAAGCTTTAAAAACTCATGTAAAAATGCTGTAAAGTGAAGATGCTTTCATCAAATAAATATTTGGTATTACAGCTTTTGGTAAAACAGCTTCTGTTCTGAGGAACACTTGCCTATAGTTTTTCAGGTAGCTTTCCAGGTAGGTCTTTTGAAGCATCTTGGAGATGTTGCCACAGTTCTTCTGTATTTGTGGAGCACTGGCTGTTGTGCAGACAATAATCTCACTGCATTATTAAAATTAATGACAAAAATAATGTTTGGAAATGTAAATTGATATTTCCAACTAACACGCTACCGCAAAAAGATAGAAATAGCCCACTTAAAACCATTTTTTTGTTGGTGAAAATATGAGTGGCCTAAGACTTTTGCACAGTGCTGTATTAATACAGTTTTTTATTTTTATATATTATAAAGTTTATTCCTATGATGGCAAATATGAATTTGTCAGCAGCCACCAGTCTTTAGCGTCACATGATTTATTTCGAAATCATTCTAATTGATTTGCTGATCTTTTATTGTATTTATTAATTTCAAAAACATTTGTGCTGCCTAATATTTTTGTGTAAATGGATACATTTTCAATAGTACATAATACTTATATTTAACTTATGTATTTATTTATTTTACTTTTATTAGATTTACTTTTATAATAAAATAAATAATAATTTTTTTTTTTTTTTTTAATTATAAACAATTTTAAACCAACATGAATATCAGATATATTTAACTTTTTTTTTAAGTAGAATTTTAAAGCATTTACATTATTTGTCATTTGCCCCATATGTTCATCACATTCATAATGCATAATGCATGTTCAGTGCATATGGGTCAACTGTATCAATTAAGTGTGTGTACCTCTCTTCTCCACTGGATTTCCTGAAGGGCAGGGACACTGTCCTGGACACTTCACAGAAATCTGCTTCCCAGAGATGCAAGCTTGATATTCTAGTTTACACTACAACACACACACACACACACACACACACACACACACACACACAAAGCTGAGATTACATTGTCGATTGAGAATTAATCTCTTGGTTGAATACCTCTGTGACACAGCTTTATGAAAAGCAATTCAGACAGTATACACATATAGAAACACACACAGTGGCAGGTAGTGTGTTGTGTGTGTGTGTTACCTTGGTGGAGTAAGTGTGTCCATCTGTTCCACAAACAGGTGAAGGGTGCACAACTGGACATCTTTTGCATTTCAGCAGTGGAGAGTTCATATTCATGTCCTTTAAACTGCACACACAAAGTGAGATTGCCCTTTTAACACAAAACAATGCATAGAAATGCAACCGATTTTTATCTGTCCTCTTCCTTTTCTCACTGGTTCTGTACTGGTTTTGATTCAGTAGCTGGATTTAAAATCTGGTGGCCCAGTCTAAATTTATTTAACCAACAGTGTACAACATTATTGACATGACAACAAAAAAACATACTTTTGTTCAACACATCATAAGTACCCTCATAATTTATTTTCTCTAACAAATTTTTGTTAATTTGTTCAGGTTTTCAGGATGAGGGGTTGTTAGGAAACTGCATGCGAATCTGTAGGATCAAGAGTTTTTAGGTTGACAAATAGATTTGTTTTTCTGTAAAAAATTTTATTAGATTACAAAGCAATATCCAGAATTATCCAGAATTAGTTAATGCAATTTGTTTAAGAACAATGATTTGATTTAGCACTAAAATGCTCTTATAGCATCCTTTGACTTCTTCCAAGTGAATTTGCATCAAATTCATTTGTCTATACCTAGGGGATTAGTATTGTTAACTAGGGCAGTGCTTCTCAAACCTGTCCTGGGGACCCCCAGCCACCACACTTAGCCCACACCATTTTCAAGTCTTGCAGACTCTACTAATGAGCAGATGAGTTGAAACAGGTGTGTTAAATGATGGACACATACAAAATATGCTGTTTTTGGGGTCCCTAGGACAGGTTGAAGATACTAAGGGGCAGTGGGTCCACTAGAGGGCCTCAAGATTATTTTAAGGGCTACTCCACCCCAAAATGAAAATTTTGTCATTAACCACTTACCCCAATGTCGTTCCGAACCTGTAAAAGTTTTGTTTGTCTTCAGAACACAATTTAAGATATTTTGGAGGAAAACCGGGAGGTTTGTGACTGTCCCATTGGCTGCCAAACAATCACCACAGTCAAGGTGCAGAAAAGTGGGAAAGACATGGTCTGAATGCTCAGTGTGCTTGTTGGCCTCAGTGATTTAACCATAATATTATGAAGCTACAAGAATACTACTTGTATGGAAAAAAAAAAAATAATTATATATATAAATTCGGCATGACAGAGATTTTACAGGTTTGGAAGGACATGGGAGTAAGTCATTAATTACAAAACTTTCAGGGTGGGGTGGATTTAAATAAAATTTTCCCCTGTATAACAGACTTGTGACCCCTTTTTTGCATTGTGTACCATAATTTCCCTTATATTTCTGTTATTTATGCTTCTATTTTTCTATAGTTCTCTTTGTTTCATTGGGCCATTAAAAAAAAACTGAAATATTTGAATCATGTTATCACCCCTGATTCACCACCTGATTAGTTTCATAACAATCACTGTTGACAACTGTAGCTTGCAAAATCCAGGTCAGTGTGTGCCTTATTTTCACCTCGGTCACAAACACACTCTTTCTCTCTATCTCTCAGAAGAACTCATTTCCCAGATTTGGCAGGCAAGTAGCCCAGTTAGTTCCAGTATAGGTTGACTGGGTAAGAACATAGAACAGCCCTTGTTTCCTCTCAAACCTTTTTTTGCCATTTGCTGGAAAATGTACCATGTTAAATCATTGTCAATTTTTTTTTTTTAAAATGCTACAGCAAGGCCATAACTGGTGAAAATGTTTACCTATTTAAACACTTTTTGTGAAGTGCTCTAGACAACTGACCAGCGATGTACGACAGAGACTTAGGTGTCTCCAAAATGTTTGTAACTCAAGATGTCATGCACAGATTCAAAGCAGCGTGTTTAGCCAAACCTGTATGCTGCTTTTACTAATTTTTAAGTAATGAGCAGAAACTCTGAGTCAGATAGAGTGGAGGAAGTTTACCTCATTCTACGTTGACTAACACAGGTGGGAGTTTGGTAATCTTCAGCCACACACACTTTATGGCGGCCACATTTTATCTTGAGGCACGGATCTTTGGCAGGGTCCAGAGCTGAAACACATAAAAAAAAATTGTATGGCCTATGTATACCAACAATGAAAACAGATAAACACAGTGAAAACTAAATATGTTAAATACTGTTATATTTAATTCTCATAATGGGAACTCAACAGGTATGAACAGAGACACAGATAGTGTAGTTTACTGCACAAAGTATGTTGTTTAAGCACCAGATTTACTGAACCTTAACACTGACAGTGTTGTCACCTTGTGTCGGCAGCGTCGGGCATAAAAAGTTGTACTTGAACACACTGCACAGGCTACAGCCGACGGCAAACTAAACATGTAGGCATCCAATCAGAGTTCTCACTTTCCCTTACGGTCCTGTCGCTGATTCAGTATGCTCCGACAAGACCCAACAAGTGGAACACACCAAACAAACTAGCCTGACTGTCACTCACCGTTGGCCCGATAGCCAACAGCCGACCATCAGCTTTGTGTGTCCCGGCCTTTAACCCCCCAGAGGCATATAGATTAGTGTTACAACGGATATATATGATTTATGGAGCTTTAAAATAATGGCCACTATCCACCTGTAACGTGTAGTGGTGAGCAGACGAAGGAGAACTCGGGAGGCAAGAGTAAACTCAAAACAAAATACTTTTAATAAA
>JAUMHP010000040.1:458775-489727 GCA_032361065.1 Enteromius trimaculatus | reverse complement strand
ACATACAGAGCACATGGGGAGAATAAACAAACATCACATGACACAGGACAGGGCAAAACAAACCAAGGATGTTACACCACCAGCATTAACAAGCTTGGAAGAGCCAGGATACATTTTAAAAAAACTCTTGACTGTGTTGTCTGAAAGAAGAAAGTCATATACACCTAGGATGGCTTGAGGGTGAGTAAATTATGGGATAATTTACATTTAACTATTTCTTTAAGAATTGTCACAGCCAACTTTTGGAGCCAACCATTGATTCATTAGCCTCACCCTATATATACCTTGTTCATTTTGTCTTTAGTTGTGTCATTGTTGCATTCTATTCTTGTGTTGCTATCTTTGTTTCCTGTTTTTGCTTGTGGATTATGTTTTTTGGACTTAAAAACTGCAAATGGATCTTTTGTTTGAGCATTCTGTGACAAGAGTAAACAAAGTGCATTCATGAGTTCGAAGCTCAGTGATTAAAACATTTGAGGGAACATAAAGAAAAAGTTTGATCTGTATATTATAATAGCTGTCAATTATCCAAACCCATAAGACCCATGAAGTTCATCTTCAGAACACTAACAAAGATTTTTTTAATATAATCAGAGAGATTTCTGTCCCTACAATGAAAGTCCTTTACACCTATATTTGACACTTCAAATGTTCAAAATATGTCATAAAAAATTAAGTAATAAGTATTTTGAAGATAAACGCTTTAATTTTTAATTCACATATAAACACAGTTCAGCACACATACTGTATAATGCACATCAAATATGGTAAATATAAGAGCAAACATTCTTGCTCATGGCACAAAAACCAATTAGTTTTGTTCTCACGTGTGATGCAAACACATTTCAGCTTTCACAGAAACTAATAAGATTTACTCTTTTGTTTTAAGCAAGTATGCTTGGGCTTCTATTTACCATATTTGATGTATGCTCAAGTATGCACACTGATTAGTGCTAAACCGGTCAATTCATATGGATTACTTTTACAATGTCTTTATAAACTTTGTGAAGTATTAAACCTTTTTTGGTGTGGACTTTCAGTGATGGACTTAATTTGTGTTTTGAAGAGAAACGGTTTAGTGAATTCACCAGCTGAATACCAATTGTAAACTAATTTACTGAGAAACTCTTAAATCCAAAAAATGATGTTTCTCAGGTGCACATTTGAACAAAAATACATGAAAGACACATACAGCTGCAGTCATATATATATATACAGTGGGTACGGAAAGTATTCAGACCACCTTATATTTTTCACTCTTTGTTATATTGCAGCCATTTAACTTAAAATCATTTAAGTTATTTTTTTCCCTCATTAATGTACGCACAGCACCCCATATTGACAGAAAAACACAGAACTGTGGACATTTTTGCAGATTTATTAAAAAAGAAACACTGAAATATCACATGGTCCTAAGTATTCAGACCCTTTGATGTGGCACTCATATATTTAACTCAGGTGCTGCTCATTTCTTCTGATCATCCCTCAGATGGTTCTACACCTTCATTTGAGTCCAGCTGTGTTTGATTATACTGATTGGACTTGATTAGGAAAGCCACACACCTGTCTATAAGACCTTACAGCTCACAATGCATGTCAGAGCAAATGAGAACCATGAGGTCTAAGGAACTCCCTGAAGAGCTCAGAGACAGAATTGTGGCAAGGCCCAGATTTGGCCATGGTTACTAAAAAAGGTTAAAAATTCTGCAGGATCCTAAGAGCACAGTGGCCTCCATAATCCTTAAATGGAAGACGTTTGGGATGACCAGAACCCTTCCTAGAGTTATCAGGGGAGAAAGAGCCTTGGTGAAAGAGGTAAAGAAAATCCCAAAGATCACTGTGGCTGAGCTCCAGAGATGCAGTCGGGAGGTGGGAGAAAGTCAACCATCACTGCAGCCCTC
Organism: Enteromius trimaculatus; assembly: GCA_032361065.1. NCBI lineage: Eukaryota > Metazoa > Chordata > Actinopteri > Cypriniformes > Cyprinidae > Enteromius > Enteromius trimaculatus. The sequence goes on along the minus strand of JAUMHP010000040.1, from coordinate 487,826 downwards.
CACCAGTCGAGGCTTTATGGCAGAGTGGCCCGACGGAAACCCTCTCCTCAGTGCAAGACACATGAAAGCCTGCACGGAGTTTGCTAAAAAAACACCTGAAGGACTCCAAGATAGTGAGAAATAAGATTCTCTGGTCTGATGAGACCAAGATAGAACTTGATGGCCTTAATTCTTAGCGGTATGTGTGGAGAAAACCCAGGCACTGCTCATCAGCTGTCCAATACAGTCCCAACAGTGAAACATGGTGGTGGCAGCATCATGCGGTAAGGGTGTTTTTCAGCTGCAGGGACAGGACGACTGGATGCAATCGAGGGAAAGAAAAAAATCTTCTCAAGAGTGCTCAGGACCTCAGACTGGGCCGAAAGTTTACCTTCCAACAAGACAATGACTCCAAGAAAACAGCTAAAATAACGAAGGAGTGGCTTCACTTCAGCTCCCTGACTGTTCTTGAATGATCCAGCCAGAGCTCAGACTTAAACCAAATTAAGCATCTCTGGAGAGACCTAAAAATGGCTGTCCACCAACATTTACCATCCAACCTGACAGAACTGGAGAGAACTGGATCCACAAATCCAGGTGTGAAAAACTTGTTGCATCTTTTCCAAAAAGACTCATGGCTGGGGTCTGAACACTTAGGACCATGTGATATTTCAGTTTTTCTTTTGTAATAAATCTGCAAAAATGTCAACAATTCTGTGTTTTTTTTTTTTTTATCAATATAGGGTGCTGTGTGTACATTAATGAGGAAAAAAAAGAACTTAAATGATTTTAGCAAATGGCTGCAATATAACGTGAAAAAAGTGAAAAATTTAAGGGGGTCTGAATACTTTCCGTACCCACTGTATATACTATGATCTATCTTACTGATTGTATGTGCGTAAATATGGATTCTATTTCTGTTGTAGCCTGAAATGGGGCAGTAGCTAATGCTGTATGACAAAAAGTAAGTGAGAAGGAAGAATAGAGAAGACAGAGAAGGAAAGAATAACAGGGTCCTAATGTCATTAAGTGCTTTTATAGTCTTAAGAGGCTCACACACATGCACAAGCACATGCACAGTGGAAGAAAGACAATATAACATACTTATCCTTTACCTTCCCCTTGTCCAAGTACAAACACACACACACAGCCACACTTTGAATGCTCTCTGACCTCACATGGTAAGAGCCTTAGTCAAATCCTGCACAGACTTTAGGGATTATCCAATCCCAATCTCCTCAGCACCCTCTGAGTCCATTGTCCATGTGTATGTGTGTGTGTGTGACAAAATTTGTGATTGATTTGTGCATCATCATCTTTGAGTGTGATCGGAATACATTTTAAACTGCTCTACTAGCTCTTTTTGACTCACTCAATGCTCTATCAATAGTGATTTGCATAAATATCAAACTCGTGATGAATATTCAACGGGCTTCTAATGACTTTCGAATATGCATAATCTCGTAAGATTTACTGCATACTGAGAGCTTGATGTGATAGAGAGTCTTAAAAAGCAGTTTTCTCATTTTCTCTGACGGATGTAGCGTGATGATACGGGTATTAGGCCCCAGCATGTGACTGTGAATTAGCACAACAGCTGAGTTCTCATATATGCCTGATTAACATCCACTCAACACTGATAAGATGCTATGGCTCAAAGGAGCAGAGATTCAGATCTTTCTATTTCCAATGACCTCAATAAAATGAATAGGCTATAATATAAAAACATTTTATCAGTAAGGCAAATCTTCTGCTACTTTTGTTACAAATAGAATTGCAAGTTCCTTTTCCCATCTTATCCTTGGAAAAAGTTGCTAATGTTGGCTTATTATGTTCTTGCTGCCTATAAAAAAAACATACAAATCCTTTATGTGAAGTACAGCATATGGTACCACAATGCTTTGTTATGACTGACTGACTGACTGACATTTCAAGATGTTGATTAAGTTTCTATAACTGCACGTCTATGTATTTATCGTATTGGTGCTGCTACCTTTGCTTTGTGAAATAAGGATCTTGTAATAAGGATTTTACGTATGTTACTTTTAAAAGTGTAGAAAATAAGTGTTTAAAATATATTACGTTACTTTTGATTTACTTGTTCAATTGCAGTAGGGCTTATCTGCTTGTAAAAAAAAGTTCTGCTTTAAAAAAAAAAGTGAAATGACTACACCTCAGGCTGAAGAAAATGTAAATTTGTGTCTGTACAGTAGAGGGCACAGCTCAAAAAAATTGCAGAATATAATGCAGGGGGAAGAAAGTTGAACACAAATGTGTCATTTTAATATAGATGAATTGGATCATCGAAGCTCTGTAGCAAAGACACTGGTTAATAAAATTTGGATTAAATAATTTTATATTTGTATTGTATTATTTAAAGGTTCCCATAATGTAAAATTTCAGCGTGTCTATCTAGTCATAGTGATGTATACATTTCAGTTTCAGCAGGCAACTATTTTTACAGCTACAGTACGTTATTATTCCAGCTACAATTAATTACAAAAATGTATACAATTACACATAATTATATAAGTTATCAGTTTGTTGTTTTACACACATGCTCATAGACATTATTTCATAAATGACATAGCCGTGAGACGCAATAAAACTTTAGACACAACAAAAGATAATACTTTATCGAACCTTTCCTGATAAGAAGTGTGCAAACTTGAGAATTTTTGACAACTTTATCAACAACCTTCAACTCGTCCCCGAGATCGTCAGAACAACCGTGGCTGCGCAATCCTCCCAAATGGGCGGAAGTGCTCGAAGGCGGTGTTGAGACCATAAACAAAGGAGGGAGAAGAGCAGTGGGCTAAAAGCTAAGCTAAAGCTAACACCACACCGGCTCGCTTTACCCAGCATTCTCCTTTCTAATGTACGGTCGTTAACGAACAAAATGGATGAGATTTGGCTCCACATCAACAACAGTACGAGACTTCAGAACATGCAATGTTATGATATTCACAGAAACATGGCTAAACAACAGTATACCACACTTTCCAGGCAGACAGAACAGTGGATGACTCCGGTAAGACCAGAGGCGGAGGCTTGTATATTTATGTTACTATGCTTGGTGCACGGACTCTGTTATCGTCGACAGTCACTGCTCAGCTAACCTAGAGTTTCTTATGGTTAAGAGTAGACCGTTTTACATCCACCATTACAACCGCCGCTTACATTCCTCCTGATGTTGATACCAAGCTTGCTATGAACAAACAACAGACTGCTCACCCGGAGGCTGCATTTATTGTTGCGGAGGATTTTAATCACTCTAACTTAAAGACAGTGCTCCAAAATTTCAAATCAAATCAAAACATTTCCTGTCACAACAGAGAAAACAAAACTTTGGACCATGTTTACACAAACATGGCTAAAGCCTATGCTGTGACTCCCCTCCCCCACTTAGGACAATCAGATCACCTTTCTTTGTTCCTCACCCCCAAGTACTCCCCCCTTATCAACCATGTGAAGCCATCAGTGAAAACCATCAAAGTGTGGCCAGCAGGGGCTGACATCACAATCCAGGTCCGCTTTCAACACACAGACTGGAGTATGTTTGCTTCCCAGCACACTTGTGGCTCTCACACGGACATGGACTGCTACACTTTTTCTGTTCTGGATTACATTAACACACTACAGACAGTGTTACAACCCACAACCCCTAATGTTGTCTAACTGAACGAGCTTAATGACTTTTATGCTCGCTTTGAGAGACAATATAAAAACTGCCAACAAGATCCACTAAGACCAAGGAGCTCATTGTGGACTTTAGGAAGGAGAGAAGAGGCTCACAGGATCCCATCTGCATTAACGGGATGGCTGTTGAGCATGTGTCATCCTTCAAGTTCCTGGGGACACACATCTCGGAGGACCTAACCTGGACCACCAAACACCTCCAGCCTGGTCAAGAAGCCTCTCCGGCGTCTTTTCTTCTTGAGGAAACTAAAGAAGAACCAGCTGTCCTCAGCAATCCTGGTGAACTTCTATTGCTGCACAAAAGAGAGCATCCTAACTAACTGTGTCACAGTGTGGTATGGGAGATGTTGCTGAGCGTAAGGCACTGCAGCGGGTGGTAAAAACTGCCCAGTACATCACAGGGACGCCGCTTCCAAAGATTGAGGACATCCAGAAGAAACACTGTCTGCGTCGAGCACGCAGTATTCTTAAGGACTCCTCTGACCCTGCCGACAGACCGTTTTCTCTCCTGCCCTCAGGCAGACTCTTTAGACTCCCCCGGACTAGAACCAGTCAACCGAGGAACAGCGCTTTTCCAAGAGCTGTCTCCTTACTGAACTCTGCCCCACACTAACGTCTTTGCCCACCTCATACACTCCTCCCCATAACCATTGCACTATATAGTTTTGCGCATTTAATTTTGCACATAATCATTGCACTACACTATACATACCCACATATCCATTGCACATGTACACTTGTAAATTTCTGATTATACATTTTTATTTTTATACATATGTCAAACCGTGATACAGTAAAAGCATATTTATGATTACTATAGCAACCTGTACATTATGTGCATATACCTGTAATTCCTGATTATAGTTAATACAAACTGTATATTACGTTCATATTACTGTACATCCATCTGTAAATATTATCCAGTTTCTGCTTGTACATGTCTGCTATAAGCACACTTATAACTTATACCTATATCCTGCACTTGCTGCTTATTGCACTGCTGGTTAGACATAAACTGCATTTCGTTGCCTTGTACTTGTCCATGTGTAATGACAATAACATTAAATGTAATGTAATGTAATCTAATCTAATATTTCTAATTTGAGGCTGTATTACGTTGATTCTGGCACCCAACATCACAACGACTCTTATATAGCCAAATCTGTGCTGGTTTGAATGGGTCATCTCCAGTCTTCCCTATGTTTTGCCTCCAGCTAGCGCTGTGACATAATTGGGACGTCTTTACATTTGATTGGTCTGGTCGTGTGTCACTCAGAAAACAACAGGGCAATCAGAAGATAAGCTCATGAATATTAATTTGACAAGCCAAAATGTACTTTCTTTTTGGCAGAGCTCCTGAGAGAGCAGCTGTAAAAATATATTGGTACTTATAGCGCAAATATATATTCTTTAGGACATTAACACAGCATTAACACCGGAACAGCTCACACAATTCCTCTGCACTCCTCTTGATTTATCTCAACATGGCTACATGAGAGCTGTCAGTCAAGACATTGGAAGTAACTGGCTTGACTTATTTGAAAAGGTAACCCATATATTTCCTTCTAAATGAAAAAGTAAAGTGGTACTAGTTACTTTGAAAAAAGTAATCTAATTATGTAACTTGCATTACTTGAAATGCATTCCCCACTGGTGTTTACTGGTAAAAGAGTCAAAATTTCACAGAAATTGATGCATTTTTGACATTGACGCTGGATTTTGGTTAGGCTTCATAACCAAAAAACAACAAATATAATTGTCAGCTAGGGCTGAAACGATTCCTCGAGTAACTCAATTACAAAACATCATTGAGGCAAAATCCTCTCCTCTGGAAGTCATTCATTTTAAATGTAAGCTTTGACACATATGTCAAACATTGAATTTTGGTCACAAACAACATTTTATCACGTTGTGTGCCTGCTGGGTGGGCATATGCAGGTCTTTTTAAATATCTCTACACACACACCCACACACACACACACAAAACTACAATAAGCGCTTAGAAACAGACAAGAGTTTGTGTGAGGCTTTCAAACTAGCAACGGCATCTTGGGCTGCGTAATCAGTGATGTTAAAAAAAAAGTTGTGCATGCAAGAGCGTTTTAAGAACAAAAATATATATTCTGTACAAAAATGTATAAATGACTCTAAACTGTCAACTTCAAAGATTTATTTGATTTTTTTAAACTCTGAAAACATGAAAAATGCAATGATATTCCTGTCCTTGGCTGACAGCCCTACCTTGATCGAATGGTTTTCCTGGGCTCCATGTTCCTGGTTCCTACAACAGAAAACAAAAGTTCATGAACATAAACGTTGATCACCAGTCTTTGTTTAATTTTTCTGTCCTTGTGTTTGTTATGAAGTAATCAATGGTTTGAACTATGTGTTTTTACACTGCTTTCTTGTATGCTTACAATCAGTTACACTAAATGCAGACTGCATTATAATATTATCATGCAACTACAGCAGTATTAAGGACATATAATGTAAATTTGGAAGAATTTCCCGTCAAACAAACAGGCAGATTAGAGAGACTCAGTTTCAATGGAAAAACAAATGCACAATCATACAAACCTCCACCTCCTGATTGTAGAGGAAGCATTGTGGAGAAAACAAATACACATTAGACAGAACATTAAACACACATCACTTCAACAATACAACACAAAATGGACCACAACATACTGTATACCATAAACAAATAAATAATAATGAAATGGATATATGTATATATATATAGCTTGGCATTGTGCCCGTTTATTCTGGGCTATTTGTTACCTGTCAAATTCAATAATTGGTCTTCTCTTGTCTTCATGCTTAATTAACTAAGACAGTTAATATGTCAGTTTCCATCAAAGGTCCACTGAAGATTGATAGCACCATATGGTGACAAACACACACACACAGATATGGATATGATATGGCAACAGTCGGGTCCTCTTGCAGTTATACACTTTGATCACTGCCATTTCTATCTCTCCTTTCTCTGAGTGTGTGTCTGCGTGTATGGCATGCATGCAAATGCATTTAGGGATAAACACCAGCACATGAAATCCATTACAGCATCTCCGTTGGTCATTCGTAATATCCCTTCCATTCTTTCCCGCTCACAAAGAACTTTATCTTTCTCACCCTCACTGCATGTAAACACTGTCATTGTTCTTTTTCTCCTATTTGTGGCTCTTTTTCAGCAGCTAAACACAGCTGCCACCCAATCTACACCTAAATCGCTCTTGATTTTGTGAGTTTGTTTTTCTGTCTTATTTTATGCCTTTATGAACATGTACAGATTATTGTATTCATCTAAGACGTACACAAAGGGAGCATGATAGACAGAATAGTTTCCTTTATGTTGCAAGTATCCTTTTTATGAAAGCCATGTGATAGCATGGCTTTCAGAGTGAATGGATGGGTCATCTGCTATCTTGCTTGTTGCTGATGCTTTAAACATGTACATTCACCAGAAGGTAAGGTGATACTTAAAAGTAGGCTACTTCTTTATTTTGAGACTTGCAATAATCAGAAAAAATAGCAAAACTGGCACACATCAAATTTAAAAAACTGTATTTTAAAAAATGGGTAAAAGTGAAAACAAATTGCCTGTAATTAATTATAAATTTTACATATTGGATTGGTTGTGTTTAAATAAAGCAATATTAGCAGTATGAAAGCATATACTGACTTTCAACTAAACATTTACTAAATGTAATAGATTAGTCCATTGAACTGTCCACATGTCTTGCATGTTTTGCTTTTTTTCATAGCTTAGGTGAGGGTCTCATTCTCTTCTGGTGAATGTGTGTGTGTGTTTGTGTGTGCTCGCGTATGCTGCATGCTCCATTAAGCCATCAAACCTCTCTACAGCTCTTATATTAAGAGTAATCTGTGCTCCTCCATTGTCTGCTGCTTCACATCTCACACAATCACGAACAGGAACTGCCTCCAAACCATAGTAAACATCTGCTCTAAAATCACTGGAGTGGGTTTACAAAGTCTAGACGCTATGAACAGCAGACAAGGAGAAGAGGCCCAAACATTATGAGTGTCATTAAAGAGGATAGCTCTGAGCTGTTACTACAGGTTCTCTCATATTCCTATTTTTATATTTAGATTATTGATATTATTAGCACTTTCATTTTAATTTTATTCTATAATGTTGTATTGTATATTCCATAATCTCTTTTTTTTATTTTGGTTGTTATCCCATTTACATTCTACTTTACGTCTTGCACTTCTATTGTGCATAACAATTTGTAGGGAGTAATGGACTAATAAGGGTTGTTATGTAACCGTGATACATCAAGGGTAACTGTTTTCTGTTACAGTTGCATTTAAAAAGCAGCAATTACCAGGAATTCTCCATTTTTCAAAATAATAAGCATTGTAAAAAGGGTTGCACTTTTAGTGGATTTAACATCTTAAAAGTACATTTCTAAAATCAGTACTTGCTGATATAATATTACTCACATAAAAGGTTCAGTTAAAGAGAGGACTGTTTCCTAACAGGACACTTTTAAGAATTTTATTGTAATAATTATTTGTACTAATATTCAAATTTAGTTTTTATAGTTTATTAAATGTATTTTTATAGTATAGTTTAATATAAAAAGCAAAAGTATATGTAAACTACTTAACTATCATTTTAACTGTAATTTATGTTATTAAATAATACATTTGAAGGTAATACATTTAAATATATTAAACTGCAACTGAACTACAAATATTTAATCAATAGAAATAAATTTAGGCTACGGTGACATGGAGAGACAAAGAGGAGACTTGTTTAATTCGAGAATTGTTAAATAAACTTATTTTTATTTTCTTTGCATACAAAAAAGCATTCTGGTTCCTTTATATCATTCAGATTGAACCACTGATGACAGATTGACTATTTTTGAGGATGTCTTTCAGTGTTATATTGACAGTGTTTATTACTAGCAGTCAATGGGATGGTCAAAAGACTCCCGGTTTTCATCCAAAAGGTCTTAAATTGTGTTTTCCGAAGACAAATTAAGCTTTTACGGATTTGGAACGACTTGGGGGTGAATTGTGGGGTGGAGTAAGCCTCTGAACTAACACTCCCATCTCAACTTATTGAATTCCCATGTGTTCACCTATAGCTCAGCATCTATTTGTGTGATCCTTCCTCGTCAAAAAACAAATGGATTCTCAGGGATTTGTAATGTCGGCTTATATTGTATTGTAATGTATCTAATCTATAGTAAATAATTAAAGTGTGCAATACGGATCATTTTGTTTCATTGAAATATACTCTCCATCACTTCAGTTCCCATGCTTTACACACATACACAAACAGATTAACGTAGTCTGAGCACTATAAATCATGATTATTTCCACTGTAATCACTTTAAGGGCATTTCTCAGTATACAGAGGGATTTTCTTGGGTATTATTAGAAGGCTTTCAAGCATATGTTGAATGAATAACCAATAAAGAAACAGAGCGACATTAATCCGTTAATACTAATACTAAGAAAAGTACAACATTAAACCATTGACACAGTGGATAGTGTGGACGGAAAAATAAAATTTTTATCATCACCATGCACATTTAGCATATTGAGGAACAGGTCAGTGTGTGTGTGTATGTGTGTGTGAGAGAGAGGGCGGCCAGCATGACAGCAAGGCGGCTGTTCTCTCATGCAGAAAGTGCCGGAAGCGTCTAACCCTTCTGACATCATTCATTCTTTATGACTCTCTCTCGCCCTCACTTTCTGTCCAGTTTTTAACCACATACGCATTCACAAGGGCATCACAACCGGAACATGTAATCTTCATCAGATACAGCAGAAACTACATAGAATCAGAATCAAATTAGTCCATGCCACTCTAACACCAGATGCTACGTAATACAACCAGCGATTAAAGCTAATGCTTTAGGGTTGTTTAAGCTGATACAGCAACTTACAGAGACAACGTCATTCATTTTTAAAGACAGTTGACAGTTTCCAGCAAAATGAGTGACAGTCACTCTTGGCAATGTTTTATGCAAATGAGAACTGATTTGATGAGGTTACTCCCAATGGGACTGTAGACTATGATCAGTGCTCACTAGTAATTTGAAACTGGAGCTTTAAAGTTTAGTCATCTTCTGTTTAGACCGCTATTTAGACTATACTGTCAAGCTTTTTTTTTTTCCAAAAAGGAATTAGCTAAACCACAAGCTAACAAAAAATTTAAAAATGTAAAACGTAACTTTTTCAACAAGTATACATTTTTCAACTTATTTCAAGCTCTAAAATATTTTGTTTCTGAAATAACTGAGAAATTGCTTTTTGCATAACAACAAAAAAAGGAAAAACGTTTAAGTGATATTATGTTACTACAGAAAAATATTTAGCAGTATTTTTTCAGTTATCTAAAGTGCCCCTATTATGCTTTTTCAAATGTGTCATGTAGCTGTATTTGAACATAAACTATCTGCAAAGTTGTGATGCTGACAGTGCACGATAAATAAAGTCATTGTCTATCAAAAAATAGAGTCGGCTCATATTCGCCTAAACAAGTCGTCAGCAATTTGAATCTTTCTCTGTTACGGCCACAAGTCACGAGTAAAATATTTGAATAATATCCGCCCACGTTCTATGTCGAGAACAACTTGCCCACCCACAAACAGTACATAGGCGTTTCGTTTTCCAACACACGCTGTAGCGGTAGACCAATCAAAGGACTGCGCCATCTGACCAATCACAGCAGTGAGGGCTCACGGAGAGGCGGGGTTTAGACAGACTGAGTGTTCGAACTGCTTCGCACGCCCTTGCATACATGTAAACCTGTTCTAAGAGACTCATAAAGCAATATTAGCAACCTCTAAAATGGCATAATAGGGGAACTTTAATTTATTGTCACTTCTAGTATCCAGAATTATCAGGGTTCTTTGAATTGTTTGGTAACCACCACACTACATCCTTTAAACTATTTAAATTTAGTTAGGGGTTTAAAAAAGCTAAATAAAACAACTACAATAAAAAAATGATTTGCATTGATCCAGTGTTTTTTTGTATTAATTGGGGAATTTATTCTGTATTCTGTCATACTACTAAAAATACCAGCAATCAACATCACAGAAATTCAACTGGCTAGGATTAACCATCACCACTTGAATTTATTTGCACCATAAAATTCAAAATAATAAACTTCCTGTGCTTTTGTGACAACACCCCACAGCTTTGGTTTATAAGGCAAAGTTAGGTTGAATTATCTTCATGATTAGTATCAGCTGCGTTAGATTTTGGTGAGGGGAAACATGTACATTAATAGCACTCATACACAAGTCTGCCTGTGTTTTTGTGTCCATGTGAACTGTCCTAAAGGCTATTTTCATAAACATAGCAAAATTTCTCCTCTCTCTCTCCATTAGCTCAAGGCCTGGAGCAGACTGCCAACCTCCATTCCATTAAGAGGACAAAGAAAAGAGGGTGTATGAGAGAACAGAGCGATAGACACAGAGACAAAGCTGTAAGGATGAAAGAGAAAAGGAAGATACAGAGTATGAATTAGTTATCTTCAATTAATATATATTCTTCAACATGATCACTCCGTATGCTAGTACAGGAGTTTATGAAAGAAATTTAGAATAAAACAAAACCCAATAGGTGAAAACATCAAAATATCCTAAAAAAACCAATCACTTTAACCTTTAGTATAAAATCTAAAAATCACATTTTCATTCTCAGTGGTATTGTATTGTCTCTTTGTGGGGAAGATCTAATAGTGATTTCCCAGGGGGACATTTTTATTGCAGCACTCAAAATTAATCAGCAGTCCTACAAATGAATAAACAGCATTTTTTGTTGCTTTAAAGCTGTGGTTCTCAGAACATTTTCACTCAAAAATAAAATAGAACTGAAGCCACCCCGCTCTCATTAACCATGGTTAATTTTGTGATTCCAGACATTTCATTAAGAACAATCTTACATAACAATTGAAGGGGGAAAGAAATATGATTATATTACATTTTGACTTTAGTGTATGTATTTTTAAGTTTTAATTTAGATTATTACTAGTTTGTATTATTATAGTAATAATAATTTACTACTTTTAATAATTTCAAGTCAAGCTGTACTCCTCGTAGAAGCTTCTCAGAGAAACATTATTGCATTGTTGTTGCAAACTCATCTGCTGTGATTTTTCCAGTGGAACAGAAGAATTTTTGGAACATTCAGTGCGTGACAGGCTTGGCAGCTATGAAACGTTGTTTTATATAAATACTTAAATACTTAATTAGATTTTCCTTGTGTTTCACACTGAAAGAAAGTGCAATATGTAAAATGTTTTAAGTAAACTTTAAATCTTGGTTAAATGACCATTATGAGATTTTACAGCTACATTAATTGCTATCAAATAATAGTAATTAGCCGGTATACAAATACCTCAAAAGATCTGACAGAGCTTAAGCTAAATACAATTTTGATTGGATTGGTTGATAAAAAAATGCATTAATACTATCAATATTTTGGGAGTTTGTGTACACCACCAACCTACAATGATAAATATCCACCTGTAGTTTTCTTTTAATTTAATAAAAATAAGTTGCCCCTTCTGAAATCAAGCTATTCTCAAATGCATGTCGGTGTGACATCACACCGTCAGAGGCCACTCCCACAATAGTTGATTGACAGCAGCGTGTCACACAGACTGAACCGGTGTCTTACCTCAGACCCGCCCTGAGTGAGCCATCATCAGACCGAGACGCAGAGACAAACAAGACTCCTAAGCGATTGAGGTGTTTTGTTGTTGAATGTATTAATGAACATAGCAGTAGTCATTTACCCCTGACATCTGAGTGACTGAAGACGCAGAGGATTTACGCTATGTTTGGTTCTAAAGGAAATGATCAACCGAAATGCGTTTATGTTCACGCAAATCATTTATGATCCAGAGAAGCAGTGAGTATCTTTTAGGGTCTTTTAATGAATCCTGGCAAATCCTTTCCTAATAATGTGCTAATTAGCGAGTTTCACTATGAATACAGCTAAAAAAGGTCCTCTGAGAGTGCATTGGAAAAGAGGGGCGGAGTCAGCGGAGCTTGTGAAGATTAAAGGGGAAGTACACATAACAGAGTGATTTCAAAAGAGCTGTTTTGACAGGGTAAAATAAGCGTTTTTTTACACTATCTTTGAGAAATTTTAAAACAAACTATATTACAAACATTCCATTAAGACCCTAAAGAATCATCTTAGCTTGTGGAAAATTGGCTTTGTATGATTCCTTTAAGTAAGATTATCACAGTGGTTTTCTCCAGTTCTGAACATGGAATACATAAATCCACATATGAATCAGACTGCATATTTTATGGTGTAGTTAAAGAGAATTCAGAATTTCAATTGTATCGTATATCATTGGACTGATGAAATTTAGTGAATTTACAAGCCATTTTAGTACTGCACTGCAGCTTTCCCTTTTTGTGAGATAAAGTCCTTCCTGTCACTAGGATGTTTTCCAGATGTGTCCTTTACACCAAAGTCAAACACATGCTCGTAGATTGGCTGTGTTTCTCATTCAAGCCTCTCACAAAGTCATAGAACATTCTCCATACTCTTTTCCTACCTCCTCTGGCGACATTAGCCTGAAGTTGATAGAGCGTTAAAAATGGCACTATAGCACAGCTGACAGTGAAGTCAAAAGTGTGTGTATGTGTGTGTGAGAGACACAGAAGATGTTTGACACTGCAGGGGGATCACTGATGGCCATTTTCAGCCTGTCAATCTCACAAAGCCACACACACACACTTCACCAAACAAAAGCTTGACAGCCTGTGCTTCCCCTAAATGTGCAGTGTCTCAGAACTTAAATATGATTGGGGGTCTGTGATTTTAGGGCTCAGAGTCTTTCGGTAATTGCTTTGCTGTAAGGGCCAGTTGATTACAGGAAAAAATCTTGTTGAGCCGCGTTTGCTGAACAACTAATCTGCATAAATCACTTTCTCTTTGCTGATGGCCTGAAGTGTCACATGGAAAGTAATCTTTGATGTGCCTTTAGCTGCGAAGCTGGCAGAAAAGAAGCACGAGAAAATGATTTAGAGAGAGTTTCATGTGTGCAATGCGCCATAAAATAAAAACGGGAATTGTGTTTTATCCAGCATATGTGACTTTTGAGTCGCAGATTAAAAAATGTGAATCACTTCAACTTCTTAAATACAAAATTACCTCTAAACTTGCATAAAGTTGCCCGAACAGTTTATTATGAGCAATGCTGCTGATTTATTATGGGTTTGTGATTTGCCAGCATTCATTGCATAAAGGCATTATTATATGGTTATTGTAACAGAATTGTTGTTGTAATAATTATTCTTTCTTGTTCTTAAAGGGATAGTTCACCCGAAACAAAACATCCTATCTTCATTTCCTTGGGCCAAACCTAAACCTGTGTATATTTCCTTGTGCTGAACACAAAAGAAGACATTTTGACAGAATTTTGGGGTAAACTAATCTTTGATTAGATATTTGTTTTAAGGAAATGTTAATGCAGTTTATCCTTTTTTCTGATGTTTGTTGATTGTCATAAGGCATTTTGTGATAATTGTTAAGGCCACTGTTAACTACTGCACATACAACAATATCTTTGCTTTACAAAATGTTTCTTTTGGGACAAATATAAAATGAAAGGAAATACATGTTGAACAAAAAGCCAGCACTTGTTCTGATAAGAACATATTGGCTGAAAGAAGGCAATGAAATTCAAATTGTCTGAATGAACGTTCTCTGGTATTAAAATGTCAATGCATCAGGATTTTCATGATGTTTAAATAAACCTCAATGTCATTGGTGTTCTGTTTCTTTGTTCTATAAAAGTGTAACTTTTTGCTGGCATTCCTATAAAGTACACTTGAATAATTTACTGAAATTAGACCGTGTATACAGTAAAAGAAAGGGGGAGAGAGACAGATTAATCGGGTAGTGTAACGGTAATTTGTCATGCCCTGTGTTTGAGACCTACGCCACCCATGTGACTGTCTTAACTACATCCCTTTCATAAACAACATTACCGCAAATAGGCACACAGGAGGAAATGGAAGTCCTCTGGTCCAGATGATATCATTACACTGAGTGTTCACTGTCAATTAACATCATGTTTATAAAGAACCTTGTTATGCAACTCGACACATCTTGATTGTTGTTTTGACGTTGATGTGCTTTAGACAAGCTATCATGGCTTGTGACTTTTGGTTTGCCAGCTACTGTGTGCAGCATATATTGTTCTATGCGTGTTATTTTTGATAATTTTGGTCTAACACAGAATATTTCTTTCATATATCTTCAACAACACAAAACTAGAAAGTTCCTCCTATATCATACACAATAGTTAGGTCCGATTCTTAAAATTAATTGGCCAAGCAGCATTTTAAAAGCTGTTTTTTTTTTTAAATATCTATTTATTTATTTACATAAAGCAAGGCTTACAAGTGTGCAGAGAGCGGAAAATGGTTGATTTGTCTCTTTTAGTGGGGAGCGAAAACCACAAACTTTTCAAGACTGGCTTTCGCAAATGCACATGCTCGATGCTTTTGCCTTGTTTTGGAACTATTTTGTTTATAAATAAGAAACATACTAACTTTCCTATTTTTTTCCATAATGTTGCTCAATATTTTCTACTTCACTAGTTATTGTATTTCACTCACAGTCGTGTCATTGTTCTGACTATCGGCACATGTGCAGCATATTAATTTTCTGTTCTATAGATTTAACAAAGTAAAATAGTCCCTAGTATCACACTAGAAACACTTATTAGGGTAAGTGTAGCCAGGTTGAAAATCACTGCACTAAGACATGCACGCACGCGCACGCACGCGTCAAGCATCGCAACATCCGCAGGTGAAAGAAATACTTGTTATTGTTGTAAAAATGCTCTCATTTGTGGTCTTTGTATGTAACAAACCAAGTGCTCAGGCTGACAGACACAGACCCCGTCTTAGTGCATTAGCTCTTGGATGGTTAAAATAGCCTTTCCAAAGCCCACTTAGCGGCGCAGAAGTGACGCACTGAGTCTAATTGATTGTGACTGTCTTCCGTAAATTACTGAATTAATACAAAATACAACTCTAAATACATATTTACAAAAGGCGTACTTTGGGCTTCATACAGGCCAAATAAAACCACACGCCGCTTCTTACTGAACATTCAGCGTCTTACCGTAAAAAATACATGACACACGCTCTGAAACAACACAGACAGACCCAAATTACAAAAACCGAGTAAGCTGCCCACCTAGTCAGCATCAATTCAAGCGCGCTTTCGATGCCCAAAACGCTGTCTAGGTAGACAGCTCTCTAGAATAAGGGAAAGAGCAACTATTATGAAGGAGAGCAGCACTCACATCTCTGAATTTGTCCCATCTCCCGGTCAACCATTTGTCGTCCAAAAAATTGCCGTTGTCGTTGCGGGCAGAAGCTCCGGCGATCAGCAGCGCGCACACACCGACCAGCACAAGCATCTGCATCGAGACACAGAGAGAAATCAACACCCTGATGAACACAGCGACATAAACGACACCCTGACAAACACAAAACCGAATAACCGCTCCAGTAATCCCTTATGCGTCACCTTCAAGAGGAGAATGTGAGTGCTGTCATTGACTGAAGAGCTCCGTGCTAAGACTCAACTGATCTTCACCACTCTCTCTCTCTCTCTCTCTCTCTCTCTCCAAATAAAGCGTATGCTTAGAGAAGGCGGACGTGGGCGCGTGCGCTCTTTCCGTTTAACATTGAGTCTCTGATTATTTTTTCTCTACATGGGTTGTACATCTGAAAAAAACAACAACAACTGATAGGCTAATCAAAATCGGTAAAAATAAATAATTTGATTAAAAAATACTTAAATTAGCCTAACATTACGTTTGTACAGACGTGTAAACTTCTTACTAAGGTTCACAAATAAAACTCTTATAAAGGAAAGAAAGAAAGAAATTATTTTCGATAAATTAAAAATTAATTAATTAATAAATATCAATGCAAAACTAAGGCGAACAAAAAGATAAGTTAGAAATAATAATATGCGATGACAAAAATAGCTATTAAAGTAAAAAAAAAAAAATCTCATTCACTTATATTTTGTATTTTTTAATGCAAGAAATGTGGATGAAAAAAAAAAACAACAACATATATTAGAAATGAATATATTTCATTTTTGAAAGTCAGATCGCATACTGTTGCTATGCTATGCAAGATGCTATTTTTCCCTGAGAGTCAGTAATATCCTTTGCCAATGTTTTTATGATCTCACACCTTGGGATGCTTATCCTGAGGTATATTACCTCCTGGCATTGTTCACGCACACCTGTGCCCCATCCATTACAGAGTCTCACTCAGCATTTCCAAATTCTTACTTATTCTGTGTGTGTGTTTTGGAATGACATTTTTAAAGCTGTACATTTTCTTGAGATATACCTAAGAGATATAATCCCGTAAAGATTTACGACTGGTAAAAATGTTTTTGACTGGTATCTAGTAAAAACTTATAGATCCTAAAATTGATCCTAAATTGATCTAAAAGACCTACAAACAGCATCAACATTTTCATAAATCAGTATACAAGTTTTAGTATTACAATAAGTCTTGAGTCATAAGTCTGACTATACCCACATTCACACTTATCAAACACAATCTCTTGTCAGTTTCAGTGCTTAGGCCTGTTTCACACATACAGCGTCTGTCGTGTGACCAGCACATATTCATTTCATCACCCATATTAACAGGTTACAGCATTCCCACTGTGCGCGCAAGCAGCGCTGCTCTTCAGAGGCCTTTCTGGCATGCCACTGAACTCAGGGGGAAAACATGCACTTTAAAGATATTTATTAAGTCTTTGCAGGCTTTTATGAATGAACATTAAATAATAGTGCGAACTACTTTCCCACTGTATGAAAAAAATGCTGGTTTTAATCAGTTTTTTCAAACCTCATATTGGGGCCAGTTTCTATTTTGTGTAGTTCAGTAATTATCATAAGTGTAAAGGTGATTTTTTTGGTAAATATAATTTATGTCATAAAAGCCCAGAAATGTGAGACCCACACTGTAAGAAAACCTAATGTAGAAAAAAAGATAATGTCCTAGAACCAAAATTACTAGCCTAACAAGTTTATGGGCATTTCCTTCAACCCTAAATTGTGAAATATAACATATGAGTACAAGTTACAACAACTGTGAAAAATCAACAATGCCAAATCCCTTCATATTCACATGGTACACCATGGCTGGAATTATATATCACTTAAAAATAAAATTGAATTCACTCAACCTTGTGTGATACTCAACTAACATTCTTAATTCAGTGGAACACAAAAAAATATTTGAAAGATTTTTTTTATTTTTGTGACAATTGACTTCCATTGATCACGGCCAGATATATAAATGTATTTATCAATACCTTCTTTTATATTTCCAGAGCAGAAACGAAGTGCAGTGTAAATAGTATTTTCTCTGAATCTGTTGTCAGGACTTGAGTTTATTGGGCTAGTAAAAATGAATAAGTAATGGTGGACAAAGAAAGTACTGCAGCATGTAAGAAATTAAGGAGTCTGGGGCACATCTAACTAAGATTAATAAAATATTTAAAGCAGTAAAAATGGTCTAAGAGCTAGTGGGTCACCTGAATCCATAAGGGAGAATGATGTGGGAATAAGCTTTATTTGCTAGAGAACGAAAAACAAAGACCCAGTTTAGCACCCTCTGCTGTTTGAAAGAGAAGTCTAAAACTAATGACTTAGCATTCTTTTATTTATTTTTATTGAATAACAGAGGTATAATGGGACAATAATAAATTGTTTAATATTTATGTGCCAAAATACTTGCAGGAAAACAAAGTAATTCTGGATAAAAACAAAACAATTAAATTAAAATGCATTGCTGTTTTGCACAAACACATACACACTCTGGAAAAAAGACAAGTGTTCTGGTCATAGTGTGTTCTGTATTATTTAAAGAATGATTAAAAATGCAGTACTGGGCTTCAGATGTAGCAAAGAGGGATTTTCTTCTCCTCACACACACACAAACACCTCTGCTTTCACTCTCTCTTACCCCCTATACAGTGTGCTGGCAGGTGGGAAAAGGGAGGTACATTTTCTAAGGGTTTTTGTTATATTTTTGAAAGGAGTTTTTAAGGGGAAGTGACTTATTTCATATCAGTTTTTTTTTGCAAAATTTGACCACTTTTGCTTGCCTTTAAAAATATGGCATTTAAAAGAGAAAAGTGTGAATGTATGTATACCTACACTTTCTTTAATAGGGATCTGAAAGTGTGAACAGATGGCTCAGCAGATGATTTAGAAGAGGAAATCTGCAAACACACAGAACACAAACAGGCCCACAAAACATATCCAAACAGTACTTGGTTTGCAATTTATCCAAAGTTTCGTAATCACCCAACAATGAAACTTTGCTAAAATTGACCCATCCAAGATGAAAATGACTTGGCTTCATTGTACCATGACTTGGAGAAATATAGCATTAAATCACTTGCTCACCAATAGATTGCAGTGAATGGGTGCCACCAAACGAGAATGCAAAAAACGAATAAAAGCATCACAATAATTAACAATTAATCCACAAGCTAATATGATTATTTAGGGTCTTAATGGAAAGTTTGTAATATAGTTTGTTTTAAAATTTCTCAGAGATAGTTTTAAAAATGCCCATTTTGCCCTGTCAAAACAGCTCTTTTGAAATCACTCTGTTCTGTGTACTTCCCCTTTAAATCTTCACGAGCTCCACTGACTCCGACCCTCGTTTCGAGTCGCTCGGAGGATCTTTTTTTTAGCTGTATTCATAGTGAAACTTGCTAATTAGCACATTATTAGGAAAGGCGATTTGCAAAGATTCATTAAAAGACATTATACTCACTGCTTCTGTAGGTGAGGCTGGATCATGAATGATTCTCGCGAACATAAACGCATTCCGGTTGATCAAGGGGGCGTTTCCCTTCAGAACCAAACATAACTTTAATCTTCAGAGTCTTCAGTCACTCAGATGTCGGGAGTAAATCACTAACTTACTGCTATGTTCATTAAAACATTCAACAACAAAACACCTCAATCTCTTGGGAGTCATGCTTGTCTCTGCATCTCGGTCTGATCATAAAGGTTCACTCAGGGAGGGTCTGAGGTAAGACACCAGTTCAGTCTGTGTGACACGCTGCTGTCAATCAACTATTGTGGGCGTGGCCTCTGTTGGTGTGACGCCACACCGACATGCATTTAAGAATAGCTTAATTTCAGAAGGGGCATCTTATTTTTATTACATCAAAAGAAAACTACCTGTGGATCTTTATCATTGTAGGGTGGTTGTGTACATTTCAGTCCAAACAGCCTGAAAAAGTGCATGTACCACCATATGACCCCTTTAAGGCATTTTAAAATTTAACCATGGGCCTAAATATGAGACCATATTCCATTATAACACTTCACCTGAAAAGTCCATCCCCTGTTGACCTCTCTTAAAAATGCACCAATATTTGTTAAATTTTTTTGGACTCTTTTCAGTTGTAAACGGTGCTTGATCTGGGCATATTTTGGATTCCTGTTTCAGACTACTTTTACTGCAGAAAGCAACATAATGGAAAGACTGAAGAGCCTGAAGCAAAAACCTATTAATATGTTTAGAACAAACACAGCTTTTTGCATCACAAGATGTTAACTGATGGACTGGGGGTGGCGTGGAGTACTTGTGGATTATCAAGATACTTTTATTAGCGGTTTGGACTCTTTTTGGACCATTCACTGTCGAGCAGGGTTGTCAAACTCAATTGCTGGAGGGCCGGAGTCCTGCACAGTTTAGATGCAACTCTAATTAAACACACCTGATCCAACTAATCAAGTCCTTCAGTTTTAATTGAAAATTAAAACATAGCATGTGTTTATAGCAGGATTGGAACTAAACTCTGCAGTGTTTCCGGCTCTCCAGGAACTGAGTTTGACACCCCTGCTGTAGAGGGTTAACTGGAGAGCAAGTGATGTAACACTAAATTTCTCCAAATCTGTTTTAATGAACAAACAAACTCTGGAAGGCCTGAGGGTATACTGTACATTTCCATTTTGCTATTTCCTTTAAAATTACCAAAGTCTGACTTTGGTATGTAAATTCTCCAATATATGAGATCAAGTATTTTTAGCCTGCAATATTCACATTATTGAGTATTGTAATATTGTAGAGTGTCTTTGTATGTGGCTTGTGTCTGAATGCAATCTATGTCTGATTTACCTCAGTTGGCAAAGGAAAAAAATGAACATTTACAGTGATGGCAAAATCCCTCTTTTTCAGTTCTCACGTCTTTTAGATCATTGTTAATTTAAAGCATT
Source organism: Enteromius trimaculatus (assembly GCA_032361065.1). NCBI lineage: Eukaryota > Metazoa > Chordata > Actinopteri > Cypriniformes > Cyprinidae > Enteromius > Enteromius trimaculatus. Next base: position 466,834 of record JAUMHP010000040.1, on the reverse strand, counting down.
TTTTGTTTCGGCATTTCTGCAGCCAGCATCTGTAGTTGTTGTTATGGCAACTATTTACAAGCTAATTAGCTTAAAGACGTTTTAGAAAGACAGTATCAGCAACTAGCAACGGCAAAGAAACAACGTCCTTCCCACTCCCCACAAACAAATCACCAGAGATAGTAGCTAGAAGGGCATTGAGGATTTTAGCCAACAACTAGAACTGGGACATATTAACATTTTAATTGACTGGACACCGCGACACACTCTGTCAAACTGGGACACCTGAGACTGGGACATATGAATATCTATACAGCTATCTACTTAGCATTTCATTTACAATGCACATGTTATAAAAGACACACAAAACACACATTAAAAATAGGGACATTATTTAAGTGACAAATATTATTTAGCGTAATACAACTTTATCCATTAATTTATAAGCAGCTTACTCTGTTTTATGTGTTAAATCAGGAACAATTGGCTCTTTAATGTTGAGCAGGGAGTTAAAAAAATGTCTTTGAGATAAAGGTTTGATAAAAACTGACAAACTGTCATTATTTACCTATCCTCATGTAATATCAAGCTGTTGTTTTTATTCAAAGCACAAAACGGTGGATTAAAGGTTTAAAGGAGTTTTGTTCTGTTCCATGCAATCATCTAAAATCACTCATGAGGCTCATTATGCAAATATATGTAACACTGTCTGTATGTCTCAGTTTCAAGAGCATATAACCTGCACCATAGGTGTCATATTTCATTTCACCTCACTTGAGACTTACATGGAGTAATGATTTGCATGAATTATTTGATTTGAAGGTGAAAATGAGTGCAAAGTTATCATGTCTTTAGAAAAGAGCATGTGGGAAATGTATGAACTGCTAAAAATGTACAGTGAAATGTAAGTTGCATCGGGGAAAACTGCTTACTAAATGCGTTTAGTAAATGTAATGTAAGTGAGAGTGAATTGCATGTTTTTTTTTTAATTGGAAAGAAAGAAAAATACAGAATAAGAGATATGCAGACAGAATGAGAGACGCAAAGGGAAAATAGAGAGCAAGTGTATAGCCACCAGGCTCAAAAGAAAGAGTGAAGGCCTGAAGAGAAATGCATGATGGGTTATCTCAACGCAGAGGGCTTTTTACGCATGACAAGTTTGTCCTTGTGCACCTGCCCACAGAGAGGAAGAGAAAGAGAAAGTAAATGAATAAATCTTTAATTAAATCGAGCTTTCAGTGGACATGTTGTGCCTTAGGCTCGACTGATGTGTAACGATTTCACACTTACAGGTTACGAGTGCATGTGTGTGTGTGATTGTAAAATGGTTCCATTAGAAGCTATCAAAAAACAAATACGTGTGTACACAGAAACAGGAAGGTGAGAGATCAGATAAATGAGACTAAAAGCACAGGACGCTGCATGTGTGCGCCTGGGTCCCTCGTTATGTGGACAACATGAAAGGAAAAGATATTCTTTTAACAACTCTGCACTTCGATTAGCACGTTATTATCAACACTCATTGTTCTCTAAATGTGTGTGAGTGTGTGTGTTTGCGTACGAGTGAACGGTGGTTCTCACGCAAAAGAGATTTTGGTCATTCCTTGCTGAAAGGCAGACATGATATTTTTTTAGTAGTTTCTTGATGTGAGGCCTGAGAAAGGTATTTAAAAAGTGTTAAGTATACAGGATTACAAATGTAGTATATTTGTAGTATATTGCTAACTTGAGAAGTTGAGTTTGTAATTGTTGCAGGATCCAAAGTTTGGGGTTAGTAAGATTTTAGCTTTTTAAAGAAATTAATACTTTTATTGAGCAAAGATGCATTCAATTCATTGAACTGATTAAAATTGACTGATACGTTTATAAATGTATGCTAATTCTATTCATCAAAGAATCCTAAAAAAATGGCATCATGGAATCTATCTAATACCAACAGATAACAAATCTCTGAAATCTTATAATGGGCCATGATTGGGTCTTCCACTGGGACAATAATCCAAACACAATCAAAATAAACACAAGAATTAGTCACAGAGCCCAAAATGAAGCTTTTGCCATTGCTGTCCCAGTCCTCTGACCTGAACCCTGCAGAAAATGAGTGAGGTGAACTAAAGAGGAGAAGCACCATCCTGGAGCTGGTATTCTGAAGGGTCTGGAGAGATTCTGCATGAAGGAATGCTCTCTTTTCTCTTATCAGGCGTTCTCTTCAGGCGTTACAGGAGAAAACTCAGAGCTGCTATCTTGGGAAAAGGACATAGCAATAATTGGGTGCCAATAATTGTGGCATATATAACATATATTGGAGAAAAACATGTATTTCATCATGAGTTTTTCTCCTCATTTTCAGTTGTTTTACTTCAATGATAGGTTAGAATTTTGTAATTTTTTTGAATGAAAGATCAAAAGAATAAACAATGCAGATCTATTTTCAAAGCCACCTTTGCTTTACCAAGGGTGCCAATATTAGTGGAGGGCTATCTATCTATATCTATCTATCTATCTATCTATCTATCTATCTATCTATCTATCTGTCTGTCTGTCTGTCTGTCTATACACATTAATCAACACAGCAATTTTTTCAGTGTTGATAGTAATTAGAAATTACACTAAATCAGCATTTTAAAATGTTTTATGAAGGATCATGAGACATTGAATAGGCCACTGGAGTAATGGCCCCTGAGAATTCAGCTGTATCATGACAGAAATATATTTCATAAATTTAATTTGAAAATACATTTTATTTGTATTTAAAAAGTAAAATCTGTATGTACTAAACATTACATCAAACAATGTAATACTCTGCTTGGGAAAGGAAATGAAACTTGAGAACGCTTACTCCTCTTTATGGATATGTCTCCCTCTGCTGGATTGAACAATTCAGCGCAAAGCAGTTTTCAAATGTACCTGTGGATGACACTATTGTATAGCAGCGAAATAAAGCTCACTTAGCTTCATAAACTTGATATATGTTTATGAATATAACGCTGCATACATAGTGTTAAAATAATACTGTTTTTCCGCTTTACGTCTGAGCTCAGTGAAAACAGACCCTCGGTGGCCTTATTATTTATGTAGGAGCTGTAACTCGTGGAAGGACATTCAAGTCTTGCACTTTCCAAATGCAATTTTAAAACATTCAGATGCCCTCATTTGTCTGGCCTTCATTGTGTGTTAAATCAAACACAAATCTATTAAATCTGAGATTCTCAGTCTCTTTATCAAATCTGATACTAAAATTGTAAATTGCTGCATTGTTACATCTCCAGACAAAGATTGTATCAATATTGTAGTGCTTTTCTAGTTTGTACGTCTACTTCTTTTTGTTGCTTTAGTTAGTTTTTTAATCCACTTTTGAAGAGTTTAAAATACTTAAATATTTTAAATATTAATTAAAGATATAAGTTCCCATCTTTCAAAACCATTGTGTTTTTTTTTTCTCTTTTTTATTTATTTTTACATTTCTGCAAATTTTACAATGTAAATTAATGCATACAGAATGGTAACAAGTTAGAAAAGATCACAATATCACAATATTTGTGCATTTTAAAAATCTGAATTCAAACTTAAAACAAAAGTAAAATCATCATCTGTGTAAACATTTATATAAATAAGTAACATTTGTATTTCATATGAAAATATATAATATGTAATGATGCACCAGCGTATGACTAAAATTGGATTGGTTTCATAATGACATAACCAGTAAAAAAAATGCAAATAAAGAGCAGATTGTATCATCCTGATTGGTGATGAAATTAAATGCATTTGTAAAGTAGATCACTTTTGATTCTGGTTGAGTTTAATAGGTTAGAATGAGAGAAGGCACTATCATACAGAAGACTGGAAAATTCTGTAATGATTGATTCATGGATATATAAGTTTTCTGCACCATCACTCCACTTACATACAGTAATAGCCACAGCTGTCAAAGCAACATCCAAAGTGAAGTCGAAGTGTGTATCTTGATAGCAAATCCGAAATCACGGGCTTGGTGTTTATCCAGCAACAGTGAGTAAGCACTGATGATCCTGAGATTGTAGGCATGTGTTTTTCTGAATATATGTTTACCCTAAAAATATAGGTTATCAGTTGATAAAGGATATCAGTTGAGTCGTCCATGAGTGTGTGAGAGTGTGATATGAGAAACGAAAAACAGGAACAGTGGGTTTATTCTGCCATATGTCACTACACATAAGTCTGTCCTCCTTTCCCTTTCTTGGGAGGGAATACTACTTACGAGAGTGTCTGCTTGTGGCCAAACAGTGACTATATTTATTGAAAAGCAACTGAAAGAAAATGCTGACAACAAAAATTGACCATTAATATAACAGTCAGTGTGACATGGTTCACCATTTACATATCTCCACTTGTCTGCACTCTTTAAAATAAAGGTGCTTAAAAGGTTCTTCACGGCGATGCCATAGAAGAAACGTTTTTTGGTTCCACAAAGAACCATTTAATCAAGAGTGCTTTAAAGAACCATCTCTTTCTTACCTTTTTAGAATCTGAAGAACCTTCTTTCACCACAAACAACGTTTTGTAAAACAGAATGGTTCTTCAGATGTTCTTTATGGAACTATTTAGACAAAAATGGTTCTTCTATGGCATCCTCAAGCACCTTTATTTATGTTTATATTTGCAGTGCTCCAGACTTTCAGACTGGCAGTTTGTGTGTTGCTAGGTGACTTGCTGATTCTTCTACTCCTTGGCTTCACTAAGAACTACAGTACAATGCTTTCATTATACAACACACAAAATAACTGGCCATACAATGTGTTTTTACAGTCAGATGGTCATTATCAATAACAATAACTGTCTGTACTTATTATATGGTCACATGTGGACAATATTATCTGTACAGTATATTTACTGTATTTTTATTGTACACTAAAATAAAACAGTATATAATAATGTATGCTGCCTATAATCAAGTCCATATTTTCAGACCTATACATTTCACTTATCATATTCATTCACTATTTGTGACAAAATATAATTTATTATTTTACTATATTATTACCAGTGATATATTCAAAGTTGGAAGGTGCATCACACTTAACCTTCATACACACTCGTGTAAAGCAGTACATATGTTATATTGCAAATCTCACTGATATCACTTTTTACTGTATAGAGCAAATCTGAACTGATTGTTTATATAATTTCAAAATGTATAGTATAAATTATCATCCAACTTTTATCTGCTAAATGCAACTATAAGACCTGATTATAATAAAGATATTAATGTTATGATTTTCTTTTGCAACAATGGGTTTTATGAAAAGAGCTTTACAAATGCAATTCAATCGACTTGACTATTTGAAACTGACAGTGATTCAGATAAAACCACTTGAACAATCAGTGTCAATTCCAGCAATCCTTTTGTACTCAATTTCTGGTGATTAATTTAAGGTGGGTGTCATGTCATAATTACTGTAAATATTTGGTGACAACCATTTTGTATTTTCCCGCATGAAGTTGTAGCAGTTGGAGAAATTAAATACGTTTAATTACAAGCTCTAGGAGGACATGCTTTTTTTTACTAGAGAAATTTTATAATTATGGTAATTATGGCATTGCACCAAAATGTAACCAGCAGCACAGATAAATTTATCTCTCTCTTTGTTTTACATTCTCTGGACTTCAAACTAGACTTTGTACAAGGCTGCCTCTGAATGTGATAACAGGGAAACGTTATCCTCCGCGGTGGCTGTGAATGATTAAGCAGTTTGCGTAAATTACTCTCTCTGTTTCTCTCTCAATTATTCTGCCCTTGCCATTTAGTTCTTACATTAACCTTTTCAAAAACAGTTTTTCTTAGAATTTTTTAGACACTAATATGATCATAATTTCCCCCTCTGTTCTCTTCCTGTGTCCACTGTACTCTGCCAGCCACCCCTCCTCTCTCTATCTCTCAGTATCAGTTGGTGATTAAGTATTGATATCAGTCTCAAGTGTCTCATATGATACCAGCCAAGCGACAGTACACACACACACACACACACACACACTAAAATTACAAGTAATTTTAATTGTGATCAAATGAAAAAAGCTCTGAGTTAGCGTTTGCTACTAGCATGAGAGTACAGGAATTATTGTTTAGATTTACATTATACTTGCTGTTATTTGTAAATGTGATCAATGAATAATTCTGTGTATGAAGTAAGTTGCCTTCAAGTTCACACAGGTGCTCTTCTAGAGTCACTACAGGTGTAGTTCATCACATTTACTATTAGACATGTTCAACAACATGGATTGTGTAGCTCACTCTACCTGCTTCCCTGTGCTTTATACTTTAAATTAATAAAAGAAAAAAAAAATAAAGTTCTTATTATATATTAATAAAATAAAATTTCAAATAAATGTTGTACTTTTAAACTTTATTTGTTAAATAATCCTAATGAATGTTTTCAAAAACTAACTTTAAGAAATGTTTCCTGAGCATCAAACAAGCATATTAGCATGGATTCTCAAAGATCATGTGACTAAATTAATGGCTGCTGAAAATTCAGTTTTTGCAAATAGTATATTAAAATATATAATTTATATATATAAAAATTAAAGTAAATTGTAATAATATTTCACAGTATTGCTGTTTTTATTTCCATTAAATAAATGCAACCTTAGTGAGTTTAAGAGACTTTATTTAAAATATTGGTAATGTCTATTTTACAGTAAAAATGCGGTAGCAGCATTTTGGAGCTTTACAGATTTTTTTTTTTACAGTAGGAGAACTTATCATTAACCAACGAAGAGGGTTTTTACTGTTGCATACTTTAGCAAATTTTTTAAAGGCTTAAATATAATTTAAAAGTCAATTTTAGACAGAAACTGGCTTTATACATTCGTGCTCCTTAAAGATAATAGCACTATTGCAATAATAAGTGTTAAAAAAAATTCAAATGAATATTATAATAGACTAATGTAATGCACAGATGTTTAAGGTTAAAGAAGGAGGGTCCTTTCTCACTCCCAACAACACTCAATATAGCAGTGAAGAAGGAAAAGGAAGGCCAAATATTCAAATTGAACAATGACACTACTTATACTAACAAACAGGACAGGGAAAACAGGTGAGCATAATGAAACATGGATGAATTTCAATTTGCATAATGTCAATACTACAGTATGCCAGTAAAAAGGTTTCCCAGACTTGAAAACTCATGTTTCATTCACTGAAGCTGTGCAATATGAACATTTTTATTAACTAAAATGATTATATAAATCATATCGTATCACCAAGCAAGGTGTAAAGAAATGTGCTGAAAATAACAGCTTTAGGTAACCTAAACGGAACTGCCAGGAAGTCATCAAGAAATCCCATTGTCTTAGTTGATACCTCACTTTTACACACAGATTATTATCTAGTAATACCACTTTTATAAAAGTAACAATCTAAAATAATAATTTCAACCTATTTAACTATATTGAAGACAAATAGCTATAAAACTTATAAAGCTGTAAAATAATTTATATTGAAAGAAAGTGAAACAAGGGGGTAAGCAAAGGATTTATTTTTAGTCTCAACAACAGCTTGTAAGACGTAACAAACAAATGCACTTAGTTTTTCTGTCATTGTAAATAACCCTCAACAAATGAAAGACATTTATTGGGAATATGAGAAGCTGTTTTAGATGCAGGTAATCTCTCTCATAACATTCTTCTCTACATAACACAGTGAGCTTTTAATATAGTAATACAATACATTTTCAAAAAAGCAACTAAATTTTTCTTTATTACTAGTTATAAAGTGTCGTTTTAGTAACAGAGGCTTCATCTGAGCTGTTAAAGGGTTTTTAAAGACACTTTGTGGCTGTTTCTTATGTATAGTGGGTATGGAAAACATTCAGACCCCCTTAAATGTTTCACTCTGTTATATTGCAGCCATTTGTTAAAATCATTTAAGTTCATTTTCCCCCTCATTAATGTACACAAAGCACCCTATATTGACAGAAAAACACAGAATTGTTGATATTTTTGCAGATTTCTTAAAAAAAGTCAAACTGAAATATCACATGGTCCTAAGTATTCAGACCCTTTGCTCAGTATTTAGTAGAAGCACCCTTTTGATCTAATA
>JAUMHP010000040.1:431536-443075 GCA_032361065.1 Enteromius trimaculatus | reverse complement strand
ATTAGATTTTTTTGTACCATTTAGATCACACAAACTATAATAACACATTTTTTTTAGTTTTTGTATTTTACAAACAAGTATACTAACTTTTTATTGTGGTAGTCTAATGATCATATAATTATTATTGTCAAAAAGCAATTTCGTATCATCATAAAAAAGAACAACGGCTGATTTTGAATGCGGTGCATGTGTTATAGAGTACATTTACAGCAGTCTGGAAAATAATCGGTAGCTTAATCAAGAGAATACATTTTTATCAGGTGTTTTTTGTGTGGCAGCCTAAACAACAATGTGATCACATTATCGACGTTATCGTTCATCTCAGCGTTTTCCATGTGCTTAATAGCGAATGATTCTCCTTTCTGATGGCCAGGAAACCTGAACCACCCATTAGTAACACAAGCTATGACGTTGCTAAGGTACAGCTTGACTCTGTCAGGGTTGCCATGGCAACCGTCAACAGTCTGGTATAAAAAAGTTGTAATAGTGATAGCCCACCTGAAACTGAGAGAGCCAAATGGTGGAAGGGTCACTTTAGAAACAACAGCCGTCATTTAAAAGCAAGGGAAATGGGAAATTTACCTCAACAGCTGGCTTATATGGCCTGAGAAACATACCTTCTTAGGTCTTCTTGTTCTCCTCGCTGAAGCTTCACTCTGTCTGAATACCACTAAACAATACCTGTTTATTTACAGGTAGGGGTTTCATAGATTTCTTTAATCACACTTGACATTTAAGGATGTTTTTAAGGACAGTGACTGTAATTTGGGCGGTAAATCCTAAATAAAGCAGCATAGCTTACATGGACATTGCTTTTGTTTCAAGGGAGGGGTTTTCCATACAGCATTGTTGTTTTAGTAACCTGATGATGAGAAATGTGGCAAGCCTCATTTGAATGAATGCCCAAATGAAGATACAATTATTTGTCAGTTTATAAAAGCAGACCACTCAGGGTTCTGTCTCACTTGTAGAAAAAAAGGAGCCCTCTCTCCCTGTGCTTTTTTGTTCTTTATGTTCTTCTTTGCCACACTCCCCTCATACAATGACAAACAGCTGTTTATTGTATCCCCAGGCAAGGCCTGTTGTGGGCTGTGTTTTTTAATTAAGGTGTGAGACTATAGAGATGCTTAAAGATGAAAGTCGAGAACACCAAAGCCTTAGGGATTGTTTAAAACATGCTTTTAATGTCTAGGACTATTAAGGCATGCAGATGTTTTTAAATATAGTCCTAAACTAGTCATTTTATTTGGTTTATTGTATTTTTAAGGCACCAACAATTTTTTATTTAATTGACATGTAATTAGAACAGTCTTTTTGACTTACAATCATGAAATAAAAGAGATTCATGATTTAAATGTCAGTAGCTAAAAATTTGGTTGGTATCTAAAAAGATTTGGTAAGTTTGAGTCACTTCCACGAATCTGTCCAGTCTCTCAAGACTCAGAAATGTACATGTCCAGTATGAACTTTTTTGTATATTATTAAAAAGGTCAGTACGTTAAATAATCTTAAAGAACATACTTGGGAAACCAAACAGGAATTGGGTACAGTATAAAAAACAGCATTTCATTATAGTTGGGAGCACAATGAAGCCATTTTGTGTGAAATATGTGTGTAAAGGTGACTTGAAAGTGTGAAAGTGTATGTTTACAGATTGTGCATTGAACTTTGGTCACTGTATTAAAGGAAAGAATCTACAGTGTGATCAGCCCACACACACTACCTCAGTCATGACGCACATTTTCTCCAACACACAGAGAACACAGTGTGGGTTGAATCAGTCACTTATTCCAATTTGTTACGATTTGTGTACAAATGCTTTGTACCTACAGCCAAAATGAAGGATTTAGATTTTATTTTATTTGCACTTTTGTGAGTACAATATATGCAAAGACTGTTGTGAAGCTGAGATTCTGGTGAATGGTCAGAACACATTTTACAATCATTAACAATAACAGTTATTAACAACTATTGTTTTTTTAACTTTAGCTAATGCAACAATAGCCTTGACTATTTCATATGAGTTGATAAATAGACTTTTTGGTCATTCTGAGGCTGTTAACATCTAAAAGGAGAAAACTACACTCCCAGAAATAAAGGTACTGTACAAAAGCTGTCACTGGGGAGGTACCTTTTCAAAAGGTTTGGTACATTAACGATACATATTAGTATTACATTATTATTTGAATCTAATAGGTACAAAAGTGTACCTTTTGAAAGGTTACCGTCCCAGTGACAGCTTTTGTACCTTTATTTCTGAGAGTGTACCATTAATTCCATTTATTGTTTTGTGATAACAGTTGCACTAGAATGCTAATGAAAGCCCACAATGGACTTTCAGTTTGGGAATATGGTTGTTTATCATCACTTGACAGTTGGATGCAAAAATGCTAAAAGAAGTACTGATGGTAATACAATTCTCAATATTAACGAACCTTTAACTATGGCTTTTGCCTCAAAAAAACTCCTAATATGTTGCTATTTAATAATTAATGTTTAGTTTGATGCATTTAGGATTAGGAATGTAGTCATGCAGAATATGTGTTTTATTAACACTATTTAACAGCCAGTATGTTAATAATAGGCATGTTTATAAGCAATAGCGGGAATTTGTCCCTGAACTAAAGTGTAATCGTATTGATTTATGTAGTTGCTCAGTACAAGGGTCAGTGTATGATGGCATCACTAATCATTTGTTGTCTTTCTTTCTGCAGTCATGAAGGCTTTTTTCCTGCTTGCCACATTGCTGTGGTGTTTAGCATCGAGTTTCTCATGGGCAGCTAAGATCGTGGTAGTTCCTCCAATAATGTTTGAGAGCCACCTGTATATCTTTAAGACACTGGCCTCTGCTCTTCACGCCGAGGGCCATGAAACAGTCTTCCTGGTCTCCGAAGGTCGCGAGATGCCGCCTTCCAACCATTATCGTCTCCAGCGCTACCCTGGAATCTTTAACAGCACCTCAGCCGACGACTTCCTCCAATCAAAGGTTCGCAACATCTTCTCAGGGCGTCTCACAGCACTGGAGCTTTTTGACATCCTGGACCATTATTCTCAAAACTGCGATGCTGTTGTTGGGAGTTCTTCAGTCATGGAGCAGCTAAAACGTGAACAATTTGATCTTCTGCTTGTTGATCCCAATGAAATGTGTGGATTTGTCATAGCTCACATTCTGGGTGTCCAGTATGCAGTATTCAGCACAGGACTGTGGTACCCTGCGGAAGTTGGGGCGCCCGCACCACTATCTTATGTCCCAGAATTTAACTCTCTATTAACGGACCGTATGTCATTGTTCCAACGGGTAGCTAACACAGCAGTGTACCTGGTTTCAAGATTTGGCGTCCAGTTCCTGGTACTACCAAAATATGATCGCATCATGAGGAAATACAACATCCAGCCATCCGTGTCCATGCATGATCTGGTTCAGAACAGTCGACTCTGGATGCTGTGTACCGACATGGCGCTCGAGTTCCCACGCCCCACTCTGCCCCATGTTGTCTATGTAGGTGGCATCCTCACGAAACCCCCCAGTCCCTTGCCACAGGTAAGAAACAAGTACTATTATATTTAAACAATCTCTAAACATCATTTTGCTTTTTTTATGGCATCACTTTGAGGGATACATGGGATATTGGAACTATGCGATGATGAAAGTAGCAAGCAAGTGTAAAAACCAAGCATTACTTAACACAGTGGGTTTAAGCTACAACTGAATACACAAATGGAAATGCTATTGTGCATAAATGTACTTAATTGCTCAATTCAAGGTTCAACTCAACTACTTATCCATTAGTTACTCATTAATGTGTGAACTACCCCTTTAATTTGAATCAGCGGAGTCATTTTGCCACCTGTGAAATGTGATAAGTCCAACAGAGGAGTTTGTTGCAGTTTCCAGAGATCTAGGAAAATCCATTTTTATTGTACCAGTCTTTTTTATTGACACTTGTACTTAATATATATATTAATAACGGCAGTTGATTGAGCCAATCAGTTCAAGTTGACCTTTTGAGGTTCAGCCCTCTGCATGATTGCACTAAAATCTAAGATACTGGCATTATTCACTGTGTAATGGTCTGACAAAATTTTCAACATTAAGACTTCCCCTTTAAATACACAACTGAGCCGCCCTATTGCTTGATGAGGCTGGTTTGCGGAGCTATTTCTCAACCACTAAACAGTGTGTTAAAGCTAACATAAGTGCTTCATATTAGGGAAAGTGGCCTGACAAAATACTAATATACAACACAAAGTCGGCTATTGTGCAATCACCCTGTTTTGTGATGATGTTTCCTGGACACCATAGAGGGTGCACCATTAGTCTTTATACTAAAGGCAGTGGTATAATGAAATCCACATTTTTGAACCGATCTGTATCGTTTTTTTTTTATGGACACTTGAACTGTTAGGCCAAGTTTTAGCTTCATGGAGCCTGAGAAAGGAGAGTTGTGGCTTAATGTTGTTGAATTACGCTATGATTTTTTGCATTTTTCCTAAAGGAATGATTTGATTTTCATATTGTACATTATAATTTGATTCCTAAATCTAGCATTTACAATAAATGATTTCAGTTTTTATTTTTTTATTTATTTAGACAAATTAGTGAAGAACTTTATTATCACTCACTTATTACGTGTTTGGTCATAACATGATAATAATTTACGTCTTTTAATGGCTACATTCTGAATGGAAAGCTAATGAATATTTGGATCAGATCAACCAACAGTATGTGTTTGTCTGCTGTTGGGACTACAGTCGCAATTTCTATTCCAAAGTTCCCTTGTTCTTTCAGTTAATGCAGTGCGCGCACACATGCAGTGCTTTTGACGCTTGAGTTCATGAATGGCAGTAAAATGACATCATTTTCTGATAATGGGGATGGACCCTCATTTTTATTTGAAGATTTTCAGGATTGCCAAATATCTCCAGCCTCACACAAAATGGCCAAACTCCAAAATGCCACAACCCACTCCCTCAAACAAGTGACCTAGGTCCACTTTTCAGTTTAAAAATCAATAGGCCGGATGTGGATGTGGAAATAGCTATATAAGCATATATCCAGAAAACATTGTCATTATTATGCCTGTTTTGGCTCATTTAACTGCTAATAAAATGAAATTTTGATTTTGCAGCCAGGGCATTATGCTCACAAAGGCTGTTCTTATCAATGCGGGTGATTGCACAGAGCTGTCCACTGAATAGGAGTGGGGGGTTCTGAACCCAAGCTTGCACTTTTGGAATACCAAGCGCCCAAATGGCCTCATTGTATGCTGTGGAGCCATAATGCATATAGTGTCTTTGTCGATGCAGGGTTTGTGATAGTGTGTTTATGTGTGTAAATGTGCCCATTGTCGGGTGTGTATGAAGGACACTAAGACCAGTGTGAGGAGTGGACAGTCAGTGCCAGGCCAATGCAGGCTGTTCAGCTGCAGCTGGATTCCCTCAACCAGCAAAAAAGCAGGTCTTACACAAAAAAAAACTACTAATTTTGAAGCTATGCTAATTGCTAACACAAAAGGCTTACACTAAGTCTTGTTAATACCATTATTTTTTTGGATTTAACAATTGCACTACAGTGCTAACAATGCACTTTCTGCCATAAGGCACTTAATTTCAGAACTGAGTGGCTTAGCGTTGCTAATATCGTAATAGGCCACAGTCATGCCTTAAATGAATGCTAAATGCTAACACAAAGCCTTACACATATTAGATAGTATTTTTGGAACATGTAAACAATGTTGCATTATTATAATCAACAGTCAAATCTCAGTTTTTGCTTTGTTAAGACTTTTTTAGGTAGATGAACTTCTGGTCATGTATTGCCAATTTTTACTCTGTGTATTATAGATAGAAACATCATATGTCATTTTTGGTACTTTTTCATATATTGTGTGAAATGCTGGGATTTTTTTCTCAATTAGGTCCACAACATTGATTGAATGCACGTGCACACAATCTTAGTAAATATTCACAATAGTCTGTATGTAACATTTAAGCTATAAAACTCTGTGTGTAGTTAATGCTATGTACAATATGTAATATGGCTTGTTCTCGCTTTGGTGTAGAATTATCTGAAATCAGATGTCAAAATATATTTGCCTGACACAACTGTCCCAGAGCCATCTAGTTCATTTTCCCAATATTGGCCATACAGTATCCCCCTTTAGTCTTAACTTTGTGTTAATGTTCTGTTTTAAGTTGCTTATTAATGCCAAGGTCACCTTTAATACTAGATCCAGCCAACAGCTGAGGGGTTTTCTTTTTCTTCGTCAGAATTGTTGTTTGGTTAATATTCGTTAGGTTATGTGTTTGTTAACTAGATGTGTACAGTCCTTTAGTAATCCGTTTTTATTTACCCCAGTATTATTTATTAAAGCAGGATAAGGTAATTTTGTGCTTTGTAGGCCCAAAATTGCTATCTATGGATATACTGAGGTTTAAATGCCTCTTGATCTAGTGTGTTTGACACACCTGGTCTAAAGTCACCACTTAAAAAAAGACATTTGCACGTCTCATTTATTTCATTTTCATTTGTGGTGACATTTGAATTCCCTTGGAATTTCTGTGTGGTGAACATACTAGGTAAAACAGGTTTTGAGAAAACCTAATCATGAATTTTTTCAGGTTGAAGGATTTTTAAACATGCAGTCTGTCTTTGTCAAAGTTGAAGTAGCTTAAGACATGTCCACACCTTAAAAACATGTTATATTATGAACCAAATGTTTTCACATTCTTAGAAATAAGAAAGTTCAGTAAAAATTGAGTGAGTAATTCTTTTTTTAAGTCTTTAAACCCTGGACAAATTATCGAGCATTGTGCTGATGAACACTGGTAATAAGTTGCATTCTTCAGCTATTTAATTGCATGTTTACAACATCAGAACCTCATAAAATATATATATATATATATATATATAGTTGCTAACAAAGCTTCTGGTCTCTTCTGTTCAAAATGCTTACCATAGCATTAGATGGTAATACTATGGTACTTTGACGTGTACTATGGTACTGAATAATTACCAGATTCATATACAGTGGTATTTATGTGCAGTTGTTGTATTATGGAGATATTTCTAACTTATCTGACCCCTAAAACAACGTTTGATGTAACCTAATTGACCTTTTAAATGATATTTTCAACAAACCATATAGTTTAAATGCTACCACATCTACCATGAAATTCTTTGAATTGTTTGGTCTGGCTTTTGATTTCCATATAATGTTGAATTGATTTGTCTTTATAGTCACCATAAATGTCCCAGATGCTTGAACTATATATTGGATTTGTTGTGTACAGGAGTTTGAAGCCTGGGTGAAGGATACAGATGAACATGGTTTCGTAGTGGTGTCATTCGGTGCAGGAGTGAAGTATCTGTCAGAAGACATTGCTCAGAAACTTGCAGGAGCCTTGAGCCGTCTTCCCCAGAGAGTCATCTGGAGGTACTGCCGTTCATTTCTTCTTTCACGTGAGCAGTGGACCATATTTCCAAAAGATCAAATCACCCATGTATCTTTCCATTATGATTCTTTTTTTCTATCAAATAGTATCCATTGGCAACTGACCTGTGGTGGTGAATCAATAATAAGTGTGTGGCTACAACTAACTATTTTGTTTTCCATTTCCAAACCAGTAAACCCTCATTCAAAATTACCTGATGGTTTTGTTAGACTTTCCAATGGTTTCTAAATGCAAAACTTCATTTTAGACTAAAGCACTGCACAGATTCACTTGTTTACTGAGAGAATTGTCAGTAATTATGATGTATCTTAATATGTTTGTTTTAGATCCCAATAAATCTTCATCCTTTGTTGGCAGTGGAGGGACATTTGATCCTTTGAGATGGTGGTACACAAGTCATGATCCTTTTTAAAAAGAAAAAAAAGTAAATGTGATAATTATTTGGATCATAATTTGGTATTTTGTTTTGTTTCGCTGTAATGCACATTCATTGCAATAGACTCAAAGAAAAATACTTTGTAAAATGGATCTAAAAATGGCTTTTGCAACCCACACTTTAATTTATATATTTATTAAGGGGTCATTCACCCCCCACAAAAATATGTCATTATTTACTTTGCCCTCATGTTATAAAACAGTTTGATTGATTTCTGTGGAACACAAAGACAGAAATGAATGGGAACCTCTACAAAAATGTAGAGCACACAATACAACTTGTGCTACAATTCAAGTCATCTGAAGCCATATTATTGCTTTGTGGGAGGAATAGGCAAAAATTTAACTTTACTACAAACGTGAAAACCATTTTATTGATAATCATGGTATTTTGCTATCTCCTAAGTTGTAAAGCCTCAGTCCCCATAAGGGATTTTTTTTATGGAGAAGAGCAATTACAGTGAAAGCTTGGAATCACATGAGAGTTAATAAATAATGGTAATATTTTCGTTTTAAGGGAACGAAAAAATTAAAGCAGAATTGATAGCTTAATTTAGGATTTAAGAGGTGATCCTTAATAGTTAGGCCAGCTCAAATGTATGTCAGTAGTCATTGCATTTCCTATTGGTTTAATTTTGCTTCTTTGAAAATCGTTCTTTTCATAAGTGAACCTTCGTGCTTATAAAGAGCAGCACCTGTTGTTGTCATAGGCACATAGTCACATTGTCATGACTCCCGTAGTCATGCCATATAATCTCAGTTGCATTCTTGCATTCATGCAAATGTGCCATGGCAAGACTTCACTAATGAGGACACAGTTGGGAGTGGAAATGCCCAGGGAAAACACACACACACACACACACACACAAACATATAAATCTACTGTACAGATAGATACTGATACAGAAACACTTCAATAAGCCACAACAGTATACCACTCATGTAACGTATTCAGACCTGAAGTCATGAACATATGGCCTCAACTCGTTCCCTGTCACACTGCATAGATTATAGTAATGGTAATTAGAGTCACTGACTGCTGTCAGGTTCCTTAGTAACTGTAGAATGTTTGTCATTAGGTTTGGCACATTCAGGCCTTTAGGCTGTGTGTGTCTGTTCACCAGTGTCAGAGAACCCAAGCTCTTTTCTAAATCTCAAGCCAGACTTCAAGACAATGGCTTCATATATTCTTCACTGGAGAACTCTTGTATTGTTAGTTAAATTAGTTATTTAGCAGATGTCCAACGGCTCTTAAAGCCAATATAAAATGACATGCTGATTACAATTACAAACTGTGATGAATTCTTTGATGAATAGAAACTAAGAGCATTTGTTTGAATTAGAAATCTTTTGTAGCAATATAAACGTTTTAACTTCACTTTCAATTAATTTCACGTGTTCTTGCTGAATATTGGTATTCATTTCTTTTAAAACAAATCCCCAAACTTCTGAACAGTGGTGTGCATTCCTGGGGTTTTAGTACTGATTTATTAATGTATCTTCTCAGCACTTATTGTTTGTTCTCGTAATATAATTGCTAATATAAATCTCGTTATAATTCTCTTTTCTGCTGATGTCAGTTAGTTCATGTGATCAGCAAAAAATGCTAACCGAGTGCATTAGTAGCTTTTCAGGCATTAGAAATGGGCACTGTTATAGGTAAAGCAGTCTTTCAGTAATGTTGCCAGTAGTTACTTACTTCAACTTCCAGGTCCTATCGCAATTTTTTTTGGTCTTTGAATATTCTGTTTCATTTGGAAAATTGAAACAGCCATCACTTTACATAGTCAAATGGGTTGCGAATACAGTTTCATGTTGCCTTCAATGCTTTTCTCAAAAGTACAATGGCTGTAGCTCTTAATGTTTCATTAAAGCTCTTGTGTAATGTTTATATGGAAACCTGTCATGTTTATATAATATAATATATATATATATATATATAGAATGCATTACTGCAATAACATCTTTATCTTAAGGTAAAAGGAATCTGTCTGATTGCTGGCTGATTGTTTCCTCTATTTATTTGCCTTCTCATCAATGTAAGCTTTGGTATTAATCTAATCTATGCATGCAAAATATTTGGCCTTTGTCTCTCTCATATCTTTGTATCTAATGCACTTTTCCCTTCCAAACACAAATTCCTGATCTCACTCGTGTCTATGATGCTTTGAATAACTAACAAATTCTTCATTCTTGTCAGCTGATGATTGTCTCATACACAACATTTAAAGAGTTTGTAGAATCTGACGTCTGTTCCTTAATGAGTTCAATTTCTTTGCAGGTTCTCTGGAGTTCCTCCCTCCAATCTGGGCAATAATACTAAACTAGTGGACTGGATGCCACAGAACGACTTGTTGGGTAAGTATCAAAAAATATTTATATATTTTTATTCAAAATTGAGAATCCTGAACAAGGCATTATAACATTATTTATTAAGAAATTATTTAAATCAATGAAATGGCATATTAGAATGAACTTGTTTAAAGGCTTTTAATATTTTTTAATTGGAAAACCGATGATTTTTTTGCAGCGTGTGAGGGAGAGAGAGCTCATCCTCCTCATTGCTCTTTTCTGAATCTCTTAGGATAATGTCTCTGTTGTATAGAGGACACAAAGCCTGTGCATGTGTTTGTTTGTGTGAATGAGTTTCTGTTTCCCCATGGGTTTGAGGTCACAGAGGGCCTTTCTGTCTCCATCATTCTTTCTTTTCTCTCTTTCTCTCAATGTCTTTCTGCTGTCCGCCACACTTCCTGTTCTCTGATGACCTAGTTGATACATTCTGTGCTTTTGATCTTAAATCAGATGCTCATCCAACCAAAGATAACCACAAGAAAAGTCAGTAGACAAGAATGACCCAAGGCATTTCTTCTCTGAGAAAACAAACAAACACTTACTTGTTTAAAGTTCAGCTGGACTGAACCTCAAGATCAATAACACATGGTCAGCACTGTCACAATAAACAACAGTCAATTTCCATTTTTAATCAGAGTTCAAAATGCACTTACGCCCACTGCATGCTGCTTTATTCATAAAATGACAATGTCCTGCCATGTCAGTATCACTGAGGGAGTGATACTGAACACACCCCACCCTATCCGTGAGAAACCTCGGACAAATTTACAAAAACGTATGCAAATATCACATTGATTTTCCTATGTGTCTTTAAATGTAATTTTAAAGAGATATAAGAGTACTAGACGAGCTAATGTACAACTAGTGACTCTGAAAGGTCAATAAACTCTTTGTTGATTGTAACTGACTCAGAGGAAGAAGTAAGCTAGTACAGGGAGGGATAGGTATAAAGGCCAAGAGTGACTCATGTTCACACAAAAGTTCAATTATTAGATCAGTATTGTAAACTTTTATTTTTATTATGATTTTTATTCTTTTTGTAAGACATTTATTAGTATTGTCAGAATAAAAAAAATCCCCAGTACTACTTTTTTGAGTTCACTCAACCTAAGTCACTGAGTAAACGCATTGTTTTTTTTTTTTAACAAATGACAAACATTACTGGGAAAGTTAGTCTAATAGGTAGACCACATTGGCTTTGTTTATTAAACAGGGGCAGTCTAATGGATAGGGAGTTGGGCTTGTAATCCAAAGGTTGTGGGTTCGAGTCCCAGGTCCGGCAGGGATTGTGGGTGGG
>JAUMHP010000040.1:419175-431436 GCA_032361065.1 Enteromius trimaculatus | reverse complement strand
GTGTATTCACTTGGATGGGTTAAATGCAGAGCACAAATTCCAAGTATGGGAAACCATACCTGGCTTCACGTCACGTCACGTCACGTCACGTCACGTCACGTCCTTTCCTTTCCTTTCCTTTCCTTTCCTTTCCTTTCCTTTCCTTTCCTTTCCTTTCCTTTCCTTTCCTTTCCTTAAACATCTCACAAGACTAAGATATCCAGGAATAAAACAAAAGTGGTTGCACGTAGTCTAGGCCTCAAAACTAGAGCTCTTTACATCACAGTACAACGAATAACTAACAGTAATAATAAAACAACAAAAAAGTTGAAATGAAGTGAGAAAACAGAAAAATAATAATCCTATAACAGTGACTACATAATATATTGATGCTGCAGTGCATGCTGGGAACTCACAAAGCATGAACTTTTAACAATAGGATATTTTTTGTTCAGACAACTGTGTTTGCCTAGTTGGGACAACATTTGTTTTGTTTTTTTTTGGTTTGACAAGGGTTCTTATGTAGTTTAAAGAAAATAGCATTTTTTTGTATTTGAGACTCATAAGGTTTTGTTAACTGGAAAATGTTAAGTTCTATTTTTTACAGTGTTCGTTGTACATAAATTGTAACTCTAATTCGCCTTTAATATTCTAAATAATCAGTGCAGTGATTAATAAACTGAAGAAGGAAACATATCTAGAATCGAGAATACCATATACAAATGGACTCATTTGGGCCAGTAACCACTCAAAACACTATAGAAAATGTAAAAATATAGTTTTAATGGTGCTACATTTCATAACAAATATTACAGTGTTGTATTAAAGAAATTATATTTATTAATGTTACCATGATAAAGAAGAATCTTGTTTTACTATGGTCTTAGTCAAAATACCACCATTAAACTATGATTACTGTGCAGAAACAACTATGTTCTGCAATTCATGGTATTTGTTGATAAAATGCAAATTTTTTCTCTAACACAGCCTCTGTTGTTCACTCACAGGCCACGCAAACACACAGGCCTTCTTGAGCCACGGTGGCTTGAACAGTATCTATGAGGCCATGTATCACGGTGTTCCTGTGGTGGGTGTACCGCTTTTTGGAGATCACTATGACACTATGACACGAGTTCAGGCCAAAGGCATGGGCATAATGCTTGAGTGGAAAAGAATGAGCGAAGAAGACCTTTATACTGCCATGGTTAATGTCATAACAGACAAAAGGTAATTCAGATGTGTATAAAATGCCTGTGTAAAATGAATAAAGTGCAACACACACATGCGCAGTCATGGTAAAACGTCCATTAAAAAACAGGTAATATAAATCCAAACCCTCACACACAGAGCCGGGTTAATGTTTAATGACTGTGGAATTGGGGTTACTCAAGTTTAATGGTAAACAAGACCTGTTGAAAACCCCACCATGGTGTCAATATTTGCAGACCCAGAGTGTTTAACACATCTATAAGGAAACCCAAGAGCAATGTAGCCTAAAAAGGTATTATTTTACAGGCTGAATTTAGCTGAATTTCAGTCCATGTTGTTCCTGAGGCTAAATGACTTTCTTCTGGTGTAGAACACACAAAAGAAATATTTAGTAGAATGTCCTTGCTTCTTTTTTTCCATTAATGTTATATTACTCAAATATGTTAAGAATGATTTTTTTACTGATAATTTTTTTTTTATTATTTTGATCAGAATACATATCTATTTAATTACTATTAATATTAAATAATTATTTTGATTTGCATTCACAAAGATACGAAGATCATATCTATCTTTAATGGGATAGTTCAATCAAAAAGAAAAAAATTACTCACCCTCATGTTCTAAACTTGTAAGACCTTTAGAACAAAAATTAAGATATTTTGCGATGCTTTCCAAGACATCTCTGTCATTCCCGTAAACAGCGAGGATCCTTACGATCAAGGCTCAGAAACAATGACAGAATTTACATTTTTGGGTAATCTATCCCTTTATGTTGGTTTTCATGGAGCTATGGCACAGTGCCATCTTGTGGCCTTTATAATCAAGATCAGCATCCTGTTGGTGTTGTGGGGTCTCAGATGTTCTGAAACTTCTCCATCTTTCTTTTCATCAAGGTATCGTGAGCGAGCCCAGCTGATGTCTCAGATTCATAAAGATCAGCCTGGTCATCCAGTGAGTCGGGCAGTTTATTGGATAAGCTATTTACTCCGTCACCGTGGCGCCGAACACCTCCGCTCGGCGGTCTATGAGATCCCCACCTACCAGTACTTCTTACTAGATGTCGCTGTGGTGATAGGAGTGTGCCTGCTTCTACTTGGCTACTTGCTATACCGAATTGTCAAGTGCATCCAATCACGATTGGGGCGCGGTTCATCTCCAGCAGAGAAGGTGAATGGATACTGTCATAATGGAATTCCAAATGGCAAGCACAAAAAAAATGGCCATGTTAAAAGTATGGAGAAGAAACTAAAGTAAAGCAATAGGAGAAATCAACACTAACGCTTCACTAAAGAGAGGAATTAACTACTCTTCACTCAAAGCAGGGCCTATCCAGGAAATAAATACATGGGTCAATAAAGAAACAAACCAACCATTATAACAATGAACTGTAAGTGGGAAGCCAAAGTAAGGAAGAATGGAAGGAATCCAGAAACCATAAATGGAAAGCTCCTGAGGACGTTGTTTTCACTGTTGAATGGAGTTAATGTTCAGTTGTGGTCCTGAATGTTGAGTTTATCCTTGTGGAAAAAGCAGCGGTTTAGAAATGTATGTTTTTAACAAGAAACTATCATGCTATGGGGCATCAGGTTTTACTACATCCAAATACAGCAGAGATCTATAACTATTTATATAAATTTCATACATTTTCTGCACAGAGCACTGTTGACTGCTGTGCACTGAATTTAATTTATGTACTATTATTTATGCTTCACGCACTCCGTCCCTACTTTGTTTTCATTTCTTCAGGAATAATAATTCTCAGATGTTAGCAAGCTAGCATATATGCTAGTGTTCATGTTGCCAGCCTCGCCTTAATCTTTAATATGCTTTTAGTTTTTGCTAACATTACAAACAGCACTAGCTAATGCTGCTAGTTATGCTAGCTATACAAAATGCTAGAGATTTAGGGATGTTAAACTTGAAATCTTCTATTTACAATAATTCTGGAATGCTAGGAAGCAGTGTACTGGTATACTAACAGTCCTAGAGCATCTTAGCCACTTGTTTTGTTGTTCTTAGCTAATCTTTATTTAATGGATTAATAGCAAAACTAGTTTCTGAAAAGGTAAAACATCTTATAACACAATCCTCGTTTTGGCAGATATGGGTTCAAATGAGCAAAACGATACAACCCATACTATTGTGTTGCTTCATGGATGTGTAGGATTTGAAGTTTAAATTCTTCCTTACTGCAGTCATCTTTACTGAATGGTTTATTTTATTAAGCAAATCATTCTTAGGAGGAACATTTTTTTAAAAGGGGGGAGGGGGTATACAGCAGTTTTTATGTGTGAGTGCCTGTGTGTCTCGAAATGTCCCAAACAAACTGCATTTTTTATTAGAACGTGCATCAGGTGAGTGTTGTTATCAAAAGATTGTTTGCTGACAGGTTCCCACAAATCAGTAGTGACCTGGAGGAATTTGGTACTGTAGTGAATATTTCCCATGGTGCTCTATTGGTTCTTTCAACCTTTAGCCATTTTCATTTACCATTGATTTCATTTTGGTAACATGTCAATCTAACATTTAGTTGTGTAGCTTTTCAGGTATTTTGAGGTGGCAATAAAGTGAACTTCTGTAAATTATTTGTGCGTTAAAGTGCATTCTCAGCCTCAGAAGTTTTATTTTATTTTAAAAAATGCCACTTGACAACCTGTTATAAAATCACATGCTGGTTTTACAACTCAATGTCAGACTGAACTGTTGCCAGTAATATTCTCTGTGTGATTGTTTTAATCTACCACAACACTTTTCATATAAACGTTATATTTCCCAGATCACTATACAGTCAAATCTCCTTAAGAACATTAGAAATCAAAACCATAATGGCTTAAAAGAAGACTCACTGACGTTATAATAATTTAAAGCTGTTTTTACCACGAAGTTCAAAGCATTTCTTCAGCCAAGCACTGTTTTAGACTGTCCATACTTGAAAATACACTGGCTGCAATATGGCTGTAAATGCATCAGAGCTATGACTGGTTAAACAGTGACGCACACTCACACACTTTGAACGTTATAAATGTTTCTAGTTGTTTGTTTTGTATGATTTTCAGTATTAATATTAGATGGATAACAACAGAGGAAAAAGCTTCAGATGGGCTCTAACCTTAAAAGCGGTGTGTGAGTGCTTATAGACTGTGATTTCTTATACAGTGACCTCCACTAATATTGGCACCCTTGGTCAATCTGAGCTGTGAAAATAAATCTGCATTGTTTATCCATTTGATCTTTCATTCAAAAAAATGTACACAATTCTAACCATTTCATTGAAGTAAAACAATTGAAAATAGGGAAAAAGTCTTGTGATAAAATAAATGGTTTTCTCCAATACTTGTTGTCCACAATTATTGGCACCCCTAGAATTTTTTATGAGTATAATACCTCTTAAGTACTGTATATTCCCATTCATATTTACAATTTTGAGCACTCTAGGGTGATAATGGACATGAAATTATTCAGCCATGATTTCTTGTTTCACAGAAATATATACATAGGAAGGAAAACAAAGCCCAAATTCCCTTAATCATCAACACAATGAGAAAAAACAAATAATATTTTTGATGTGCAGCTAAAGATAATTGAGCTTCACCAATTAGTGAATTGGCTTTAAGAATTTCCAAACAACATACAATGTTAGAAAACTGCCTGGAAGAGGACGTGTGTATCTATCCTCCTAATACACGGCGAGGAGTAGATTTTGAGTGGCTAAAGATTATCAATTCTCCACAGCTGGAGAATTACAGAAAATAGTTGAGTCTCAGGGTCAAAAAACCTTAAAAAATAGTCAAACAGCCCCTACATCAGCACATGTTGTACAGGAAGGTTTAAAAAAATTCTCCTCGCTCATCCAAAAACAATCTCCAGCATGTTCAGTTGTCAGACAGGACTGGAACTAAAAATGAGACTGGCTTCTATGATCAGATGAAACTAACAAATGATCTTTTTAGCAGCAAACACTCAAGATCGGTTTTGTTGAACACAGGGATAAAAAGTACTCCATGTGTACAATTAAATATACTGCTGTATTTTTGATGTTGTGGGCCTATATTTCTGCTGGAGGTCCTGGATGTCTTGTTTAGACACATAATAAAAAGTACGGGGAGGGTCATGGAGAGATTCTGCATGAAGGAATGCTCCCTTTTCTCTTATCAGGTGTTCTCCAAACTCTTCAGGCGTTACAGAAGAAAACTCAGAGCTGCTATCTTGGAAAAAGGACGTAGCAATAATTGGGTGCCAATAATTGTGGACGGGTATTGAATTTTGTGATTTTTTTAAATGAAAGATCAAAAGCATAAACAATGCAGATTTATTTTCACAGCCAGATTTACCAAGGGTGCCAATATTAGTGGAGGGCACTGTATGTGAGGTGTGTGTGCGTGAACATTTGAATGGGTTTGCTTGAGCCTACTTGTGTCCAGCTTTGGCTTTATATACTGATCATTTAAATCCAATGCTCCAGTTCACTTACAGTACATCGATGCCTTTCTTTGTCTCTCGTAGTCTGTTTCCTGATGAAGTCCTTGTAGAAGGAGTTTAGTCTAATTTTTTAGTTGTTTTTTTTTTTTTTTTCATGATGATTTAATGTGTGTCTGTGTTATGTAAATAAAAAGACAAACAAAAATACTAATGGAAAATAAACATTAAATATTTTGTTTGCTTATTCCTATGGCCTGATGATTCTCTTTTTAAAGTATCACCTGTGACATAAAAGGAAGTTCAGTAAGCTAGTCTGAAAGCATGTGTGTGTACTTCTGTTCTAAAGTTACACTGTCCCGAAGTGGTTTGTTTCCCATGACCTCATTGATAACCCTTATTCTGCAAAATGTTCCTGTATGTGCATTTTGTACTATCAGGTTTGCTAACTAACTATTGTTATCCTGTGAAAATGGTGAAGCGCTTTTAATACAATGAACAATTTACAATAACTAACAGCAAGGTACAAGGTACTTTTAGATTTCTTAGATAATAAATAACTGCGGGGGAGTGTAAAACTACACGCCCGTTTGTTCGGCAGGTATCAGGTGTTGTTCTTATGTTTTCAGCACTGTCACATTAGATGGGTGTGTATCCTGAAGATGTGTGTGTGTTGATTAAGAGATAAACTGACACTTTATCCCATCTTTCTTAATTATTCACTGACAGTTTAGCATGTGATGTGCGTGTCTTAATATGCATGTTTGTGTTTGAAGGCAGTTCAGTGCTAATTAGACTGTTATTCTCGTTTCACATTAAGACAACCCATGCGCATTTGGAAAACATGCCCGTGGCTAT
The DNA here is from genome assembly GCA_032361065.1 of Enteromius trimaculatus. Taxonomy (NCBI): domain Eukaryota; kingdom Metazoa; phylum Chordata; class Actinopteri; order Cypriniformes; family Cyprinidae; genus Enteromius; species Enteromius trimaculatus. The sequence goes on along the minus strand of JAUMHP010000040.1, from coordinate 424,971 downwards.
GTTTCTGCAAACAGTTTTTACGTTTTTACAGTTTTTTTTTACTTGTTTTGCATCCTTTAAAGTGAAATATTTAGTAAGTGGTGATAAACATGATATGAGTATGTTTTAGTAAGTTGTTTGGTGTATATAAAAAGCTAAATTTAACCAAAGTAAATGGTAGATTAGTTGTATTTGGTGAAGCAACCATGCTTGTCCTTTCTAAGAGCTCTTTTATCATGATTTGTGATTTATACAGATTTCCAAGTAGATGCTTCTGTAAAATGAAGCTTGAGTGGAAGGTCTAGGAGTGATGCTCTTAGCTCTTTTGGAGTCCTCTGTGAGTTCAGAGAATTGATATGTCCTGCAAGGTGGCAAACTTAATTCAATTTCCAGGTCAAAGGCTGTAAAACAGAGAAGCAAGTAAACAAGCATCAATTAGAGTCTTGAGAAGCACTTTTTCTTCTTCATTCAGAAAGTTGACATGATTTGAGCCTGACAGGTTAATGAGGCCTCAACCCTTAACCTAACCTGATCAGCTTGTCAGGCACAAAGTGAGGCACATTTCATGCTTTTGAGCCAATTACTCGAGCCATAAATGTCCTGACACCAACCACTTTAGAACCAATGGGAAATGATGTCATGACAACGCTGACTTGCTGATGGTGTCAGAGGAACATGTGGTCCCAAGCACTTCTTCTAATAGGCAATAAGGAAAAAGGATAATACCATAGTGTGTGTGTGTGTTTTGTGCGTTTATAACTATTTCTACCTAGTTAACCAAACTCTGACCCCTTGATCAGGACAAAAAATAACATTTGGTTTAGTGTTCTCTCCACTAGAGGGATCAGTACTAGTCAGCTATTTCTTTTTAATTAAAACATAAATTGGGCATTTTACAGATGTTATATAGTGATCTTATTGTTCACTAGAAATATTAAAAATATTTGAACTGAAATTAAGTAAAATAGCAAATTAAAAGCTTACATGAAAATGAGAAATGTAGCCTACTAAAATAACTAAAACAAAAAAAAAAATCTAAATATATTATTATTAGTAATAATAAATAAATTACAGGAAGAAGTAAAAAATACTAAAACGTAAACTAAAATGAAGATTAACTTAACTTTAACTTTTTTTTATATTATAAACAATAATAGTATATAATCAATACCTAAAGTAGCACTGTTAATATAATAATTATTATAATTAGTATATTGGCCTTCTTTGTCTTAGAAGTACTTGTTGTTCTATAAAAATATATAGTATATAAAACAACTAGGCTCAAGAACTTGATATTGTGAAAGTAACAGAGAAAAACCATTTACTATGGATTCACAGTTGCTGTCTTTAGTTATTTAGAAAGAAAACCAGACAAACATTTTATTTTTGAATGCCACAAAAAAACTACTATCTGCATGCTCTTTAAAGCAAGGAGGACTTACAGAGAAAAGCAATTCACTAGCACTCTCATTCATCTTGATTAGTGTTGCTTCGTTGGCAGGACCCCACAAGATCTGAAAATGCCATGTGACTCCATGTGTAGGAAAATGGTGCCAAGACGGCACTGTCTGACTGTTGGCACCACAAGAATCTGCACAGCCGTTCATTAGCAACTAGTCTGAGCTTTGATGTCAAGACAGCAGACAGGTAAAAATATGTCAATTTCATGCTTATGAGGTACAAGCTATTTAAAAATAATTATGAATTGTCAGAATCCATGACCCCTTTTAAATGGCAGCGAAGAATGATGCTTTCTGGAGCCAGATGGTGTAATTAAAAATGATCAGCAGGAGCTAATGGGGCCATGCTAACCAGCCAATCACTGACCTTCTTGCTGTAAAGAGTAACTGTTGAAAATAGAGAATGTTTTCTCTTGTATTTTATTTGTTTTGGTTAGCGGACCTGTTTTAGATGGTTAACTTTGGATTGTGGAAGTTTCTGTGCCAGTATCCTTTCAAAATGTAATATGTAACATTTGGGCCTACTGAGAATGTTTAATATGATTTAATGTAATTTTAAGATTGTGTGTGTGTGTGTGTGTCCTGTCAATTCTAGCTGTAATTTGCGAATTTCTATGCAAGGGTTGTGGGCCTAAAAGGTGTAGTATTTCTTTGAAAACAACAGGTGGCACTGTTGATTTACAAATGTATACAATCCAAACTACATGTTGTTTCCAATATTAAGTAAAAACTTACCACATAAGAGAGTCATTAGCAAGTTGAAGCCAGACACTGATATTTCCTGTTTCAGTTCTGGTGCTCTGTTCAACATTCATTACCTTCATCTCACGTCCTCGCAGATAAATTAGCGAAGGGCAGCTTTTCTGATGTAAACTTCCGCAATATTAAGAATTAGTGTGTGGGGTGTGTAGTGTATTACTACTATAGCATTGCTGTGCATTTAGATGACACTGCTTTATTTAAGCTGAGAGACTTTTTGCTGGAATCATCTAAAAGCATCTGCTAGCCTTGACACCTCACCTTGTGATTAGACCAGTGTTAAAGACTCAAGGTTGGGTCAAATACAGGAGGAAGGAGGGGGAAGAGCTGCTTATAAAAAATGCATAATTGCTCTCACTATCAATTATAGTACATCATATAATTAGCTAATTCAGATAATAATTGCAAAGACATTTCACTGATGAAAAAAAAAACTGGCCCTCCGGTTGTAACACTCTTATGTTTGTTCATTAGATCATAGGGGAGGTCTTTGACATCCATTGTTTTTATAATGAGCTAATTATATTTTCTTTTTTCTTACCCTAAGGCCAAAAATGTGCAAACATTAAACATGCAACGTTAAACTTAACGCAAATGAAGGCGCGAGCTCTGAAAGGCGCACAGCTGCATGCTGCGTGGTCCGTTTTATTAACCTTCTAGAGGGCTATAGAGTTAACGTTATACATTCAGATGACTAATTTTAAACCGGATGCTCGAAACAAGAGCGTCCTAGCGTCCCTTGTGTTAAGACGGAAGTGTTAGTGTTCAGGTAAGTTAAGTAGCTGTAAATCAGGGGTGGGGAACATTGGTCCTCATCCTGCAAGGTTTCCATGTTTTCCTGCGCAAACACTCCTGATTCAAATCAACGAGTGATGGTGCAGAACTTCATTGGCTGTTGGATCCATTTGATTTGAGTCAGGTGTTGTGAAGCAGGGTTGGATGAAAAACTTAGAGGACTGCAGTGCTCGAGGACCAGGGTTCCCCACCCCATGCACCAATTTAGCTAATTTGTCAATTAAAGATACAGTTTACGCTACTTACAGCGCCCATTGTATCGCTGAGTTTGCAGTGCGTACTTAAGTTGGGGACCACATGAAATATTTCATTGTGAACTTTTGCAACGTTTAGTTACGTAGTCCGTGAACAACACAAGGAGCATACACAAAAATATTATATTGGGAACAATTTCGGTAGAAAATCATGAAAGCTGAGTGAGCAGCTAATCATCTATCCTGTTCCATACATCAGACCTGAAATGCAGCATGCAGCATGTAAAATTAAAACAACTTGCAAAATCTTTCATTAAAACATCCACATGTGAGTGAGAGTGATCTCTGTACATACACACTGGACAAAATTGGTGTAGGCTTAACTTTGAAACTATTTTTGTGGAAATTTGTAGAATATTTCTAAAAATAATAACAAAGAATCAGAAAATGACACTGAATTAAACATGAACATAAACATTTTTAGGTGGACAGACTTATTGTGATCCATACTCAAATAGCTGTTTACAATTAGATGATATCATCAATATTGTATAAATTAGGCAGTTTTCCAAAATGTTTCAATTTGACACAATTTTACAACATCACAACTCAGCAACTTACGTATTATCTAGAATTCGTATTTTCCCACTCATAAACTTCTATCAGTCATTCACATGCTCAGAATTCAAAATTACAAGTCACTTGAAGGGCACATAATAACACTCACACAAGCTAATTTGCATTTGAATTATTTAGTATGTTTATTAAGTTTTCATTTTTATCATGCTTGTGTGGATTTTTGTGTGAAATTACAATTACTACATATACAAGTATATTTGAATTTGCTTAAACAAACCCACATAGATAGTGTGAGTCACACTCATGTCAAAGTCAGGTGTGTGCGCGAGAGTGTTTGTGATTTATATTTACAGGTTGTGTGTAGATTGAAGATTAAATTCTTCATTTCCAGCAGTAGTCGTCTTAGTGAGATTTAGCACCGAAAACAGCTTAGACATGACATGCACGTACACACACACACACTCAGGAATCATCTCTGGGAGGTTTAACGCTGAAATGAGCTGGAACTACACCAGGCGACACACGCACACTCTTACACACACAAAAGAGAGCTGGAAGAGAACCAGTGGACATGGTCAGCCAACTGTTGTCCTGGCTCTGATTATACCAGCCTCAATTCTGCAGGCTTTTCTGTCCCTTCTCTGTCATCTCATGCAGGGTATAGTGACCTCATCAAGACAAATCGTTTATTTGGGGTGTGGATATTTCAACACAATGGCAAAGATAGAGAGAGAAAGAAAGGACAGGATACTGTTCAGTACAATTGGAGTCAGGGGCAAAACATTGGTGCAAACACAGACACACAAACAAACACAAAAACATACAAACAATGCAACAGCAAAAAGGATTTACTCCTAAAACCTCTTGTGCACTATTGTTAGTGTAGCACATTTGGTGAACAGTGGTAGCTTACAACTGTTGTGTTAAAATTCATTGAAATGTTCTGGTTGCAGTACAAGTTAAGCCCAATTGACAGCATCTGTGATGTATTGTGAATTGATACAGAAAATTATTTTCACAAGTTACTAATGTAATTTTACCAGAAATATTCATTTTATGGTATCCGTACATGTATTATGTGTTACAGTTACAGGGCTAACATAACTCTAGTCATGACTATAATGTACAACTTTGATTAATAAACGGGTTTCTCACACTAGTCTCAAATTAACATTATTTTTAGGTCTTGTGGATTAAAAAAACCAAGATGTGTCCCAAATCATGTCTATTTATCACATTTCTAAAAATTATAAATAGTGTAAGTTCCAAAAAAGAAAAAAGTACACTTTAAATACCTAGATGAAGCACTTGAATAAGCAATAAAATGATGCATAGAATGTGGGACAATTTATGCACTTAATCATCGCAGCCTTAAATACATCGCAAAGGGGGAGGGGCTTTCAGACTCCAGTTATTGTTGACAAAATAACCTTATAAAATGAATACACTACAAGGTTCAGCACACAGTGCGTGAGTACATAGTGTATAGCCTAGTGCAGGGGTCATCAAGTTTGGTCTTGGAGGGCCGGTGTCCTGCAGAGTTTAGCTTAGCGTTTTGTTTAGTGTCCAGGCAGGTGTGTTGAGGTGAGTTGGAGCTAAACTCTGCAGTACACCGGCCCTTCAGGATCTAGTTTGATGACCCCTGGCCTAGTGCATCATTTGGTATGCAGTTACAGTATGGCTGGGCGATATATATCGAACGATATATTATGCACATCTCGTCAGTAAAGCCGGTTCATTGATTAGTGGTAAATTCCCATCAGTTGTTTTCAATGAACACCTGCTTATAAACAAAGCCGTAGATCACTGACAAGCTAGGTTTCCATTATACAATGGGTACAGAAAGTATTCAGACCCCCTTACATTTTTCACTCTTTGTTATATTGCAGCTATTTGCTAAAATCATTTAAGTTTTTTTCCCCTCATTAATGTACAGTACACATAGCAGCCCAGAAAACACAGAATTGTTGACATTTTTGCAGATTTATTAAAAAAGAAAAACTGAAATATCACATGGTCCTAAGTATTCA
>JAUMHP010000040.1:404082-418878 GCA_032361065.1 Enteromius trimaculatus | reverse complement strand
CTGACTTAAACCCAATTGAGCATCTCTGGAGAGACTTAAAAATGGCTGTCCACCAACGTTTACCATCCAACCTGACAGAACTGGAGAGGATCTGCAAAGAGGAATAGCAGAGTATCCCCAGATCCAGGTGTGAAAAACTTTCCCAAAAAGACTCTGTCTGTATTAGATTAAAAGGGTGCTTCTACTAAATACTGAGCAAAGAGGGAATACTGAATACTACATGTATAGAGCCATGTGATATTTCGGTTTTTCTTTTTTTCTGTCAATATGGGGTGCTGTGTGTACATTATTGAGGAAAAAATATGAACTTGATTGGAATGATTAAGCAAATGGCTGCGATATATAGTAACAAAGAGTGAAAAATTTAAGGGGGTCTGAATACTTTCTGTACCCACTGTAATATGTTCTTTATTTAATGTCTTTTATTTAATATAATCTTTATTTTTTCCAGTGATGGCAAAGCTGAATTTTCAGCAGCCATTACCAGTCTTCAGTGTCAAATGATCCTTCAGAACTCATTCTAATATTCTCATGTAAAGTCATTATATTGATGTTAAATAAATAAATAAATAAAAATAATGTTGTGCTGTGCCTAATGTTTTAATACAGTTTCTATTAGTATTTAAATGTACAAAAGAACAGCCTATGTGCAGTAAATCAGGTGCAGGTAAAGATAAGGATAAATGTATGCTGAAGTGTGTAAATGTGTCTGTTTTCCTTTTAGGTGGCCTCATAAGACTAGAGTTGTGAGTCATTCTCTCTCTGCTGACCACAGGCCATTCAGATGGGCTGATGATAAAGTCTGGAGGTGTCTGGAGAGGAGAGGTGACTGCTGAATATGACCCCTCTCTCTTACTCCTTCTCTCTCTGTCTCTCTCACACACAATCTGTCTTGCTCTCCTTTAGTAGTTGGCACGAGGGAGGTTTGATTTTATCTCACCACCTCTATCAACCCTTGCTTTGGGCTCTCAGCTGAAAGGTTCAGATGTTATCTCTGCCATCTCTCTCTCCTCCAACCCATCTCTTGACCTCCATCAGCCTAACAGCATCCCTTGTCTCCTTTTTCTGTCTCCTATCTTAAAAATAAATGAATTTTTTGGAATGGCTGACTCCTTATTTACATGGATTGTTGATGTTGATATCATCTGGTGGTTCTTTGACTTAACGTCAATGTCTGGTCCCCAATGTACTTTATACAGGCCTAAGAATGCCCATTTAGACAGGAAAGAGATTGTCCCGCTGATGTGAAAAGAAATAAATATTTTTTTCTTGTGTACTTTCACTCTTTTTTAACTGTCCAGTATCGAGCTTTGCGCTGTGTTTGGACTTGAGTTATCATCTTAATGGACCTTCTAAAGATGAATTGCTTGCTTTTTTTTGTATGTCACTTATACAATTGCCTGCTAAACAAATAAATACATGTCACATATTACTTGCCATTCTCTGAAATAGATTGTGTCAGTTATTTGCCAAGGGTTTATTTATTTATTTTTTTACATTTAATTTCAGATACATGTTTGAAAATGTAAATCTATTTCTGAAATAGATTGTATCCTAATAGCAGACAGGCATAGAATTTAAGGCATCATTATAATTTTGAAGCAGATATTTTTCCTAATTTCTAGACCTTTATAGAAAATGTTTTGAAGATTCTTAATGTTTTGAAGAAAATAGATGCTTCAAAAAACTACATACCTGGAAAGCTACCTAAAAAAGCTGTTTTACCAAATATTTATTTGATTTAGTAATTAGAAGTTAATTGATAAATTTATGGTGTTCCCCTTCAGTCGAGTCACTCTATGGTATGGGAACTGGCATGAGAGACTAATCGCCTTCGAGTATTAAGAAAAGGCAAATGAATATTGGTGCACCTTATCACTATGTGAGTACAAAAGGGCACGGCTTTAATGCACTTGCAGCTTTTCACTTTGGAGCCTCGCTGCATTGTATGCCTTTTGTTCGAGTCTGCTAGATGGAGAAATCCTCAACGCGGAAAAAGTGTTCCTGCGAGTTCATGCTCTATCTTCACCATCAGCAAGGACTGGGTGGCTGACTGGTAAACCCCGCGGGCTGGTAGCCTTTGTAAAGGCTAGAGCAAGCCAGCTTTTTGCACACCAGTGAGCGACCTCACCTGAGCGAGCATCCTCCCTGGGCAATCCGGGGGAGAAAAAAAGAGCAATTTTCCCACGGTTGGTAAGGTGTTCCCCGGAATGTCTATCTGGCCATGCGCTTCCGGGTGCGGTCTGAGTGAGTTTAAAAAAAAAACACACGCTGGGGCAGCGTTCGTGGATGACTCATGTGTTTTTTGTGAATGCATGACCATCACTACAGTGAGACATTTTCCCATCGCTGTCTTCCCACGGCAGATCGTTGGGGCGTAAAGGTTTTTCAGCGGGCGTAAAGGTTTGCCACTGGCTGGATTAGCTGCGTATGCTCTCCAAGGCGTGTGAGCTCTCTTCCGTCTTCGCGGGCCGAGCTTGCCGCTGCGGGTCAGGCTGCCACCACCCTGCATGCCATGAGCTGCACGAGGCTGGTCCTGATCAAGGGTTGCAGGAACCTTGCACCGCGACCGACCTCGTCTTCATCAAAAAGGGGCGACGGAGGTCGTTGGTGCGATCCCTTGTTCAGGTGATGTCCACAGTCATGGTCCGGGAGCGGCACCTATGGCGGCACCTAAGGAACCTTGCACCGTGACCGACCTCGTCTTCATCAAAAAGGGGCGACGGAGATCGTTGGTGCGATCCCTTGTTCAGGTGATGTCCACAGTCATGGTCCGGGAGTGGCACCTATGGCTGAACCTGGCACAGATGGCAGTCATTGACAAAGCTTGCCATCTCCCAGGGCGGACTATTCGGCAGCACTGTTGAGGACTTAGCATGGAGTTCTCTGCTGTTCAAAGGCAGCCTGCGGCATGTCGTACATCCTGCCCAGGAGGGACTCCAGCCGAGCTTCTGTGCAACAGCTGTACCCACAGCTTCAAAAACAGAGAGAGCAATTTTCCACCTGATTACAGCTTCTCAGCCCCTCGCGGTGGTTGACATGGATGGTACGCCTCGGATATGCCATTAAATTAACCCGCCAGGTACAGAGGCATCCGCTACTCCACTGTCCGCTCAGACAGGGATGCCGCTGTCCTGTGTACAGAGGTTGCAGACCTACTGGCGAAGGACGCAATCGAGCCTGTCCCTCCAGCTGAGATGAGGTCAGGATTTTACAGTCCTTACTTCATCGTGCCCAAAAAGAGTGGTGGGTTGAGACCCATACTGGATCTACTAGCTTTGTAACGGCTCTCTACGAGCTCTCAGGCTGTCGTTCAAAAATGCTCAACCAGAAGCGCATCCTAAGAATCCTACTTTCACGTCTCGATTTTACCTCAACGCAAACCAGAAAAAGTTTACTCATGGGGTCGAGTGTGTCTGTGCGCCCAATTGGTGCACTGCAAAAAATGCTTTTTAAGACAAGATTGTTTGTCTTATTTCCAGCCAAAATATCTAAATATTCTCAAATCAAGAAGGATTTTCTAGACAATAAACAATTACTGCCTTGTTTTCAGAAAAAAACAAGCTAAAATTAAGTGAGTTTTTACTGGAAACAAGCAAAATAATCTGCCAATGGGCTAAGCAAAATAATCTTGTTTTCTCTTAGAAATAAGAATATTTTGCTTATCCCATAGGCAGATTATTTTGCTTGTTCTAAGCAAAAAGTTATTTAATTTTAGCTTGTTTCTTCTGAAAACAAGACAGTAATTTTTTCTTGTCTAGAAAATCCTTTCTGATTTGAGAATATTTAGATACTTTGGCTGGAAACGAGACAAAAAACCTTTTTTGCAGTGTGGTAGGAACTTGACACTTCTAGACCTCAGCTATCTGGTTCTTCAGGGTAACCGGGGAAAGACCAAACTCTCCCAAGAAAAGGAGGGGATCATATGTGTGTTTGTTTCCTTTTTTAAATTTAATTTCAGAGAATGCAACATTTAAAAGGATTTGAAATGCATTTAAAGCATTTTTATTTTCTGTAAAATAGACTGTAACCTAGTAATAGATAGGCATGAAATTTAAGGCATGATTATTTCTCTATCATTTTTCATGATTAGAACGCCGTGGAATATTAACATGTAATTTCATTTTAGAAAAAAGGTTAAAATTATTTTGGTTGTATTGTATTTCTCATTTAAAAATGATCGCAATACCATTTTAGGCTACATTTTTGCTGAATTAAAAAAAAACAGTTATGCTGGTTTTCTTCAAAATGGTCATATTCCCTTTTATTACATTACTGACTTATTCGACAGTCAGATCTTTAATGTGACAGACCTACCTAACAGATTTCAAAGTCATGGTGGTGGATGGATGAACATATGAAAAGTGATCAGTTTGAACGTCAATCTGTATTTTACTCCCTCTGATGTGTCTTCATCTCCAGTTTTCTCAAATGTCAGCATACTCAACATGAATCATCTTTCTTTTTTACCCCTACACTTGTTCCTTTTCCCTCCCTTTTGCCGTCTTTGCCTATTTGTCTTTTGTCTTGTAAAACATTATGACGTAGCACTCTGATTCGTGCCTGACATGCTCCTTTTATCTATTCATTTTTTTAATTCTCAGTAATTCAAATCCATATTTTTTCCCAGTTCCTACATGGTCTTCTCTTATCTTATATAGTCTCATCTCTTCTAATCAGTGTTTTTGTTGCTCTGAAAAAGATGAGGAATTTTCTCACTCTTGACGATAGTTTAACTTGTCTTCTCCATCATTGTCGATGAGTTTAAACGTTGAGCCAGGTTTTGATAGATGTTTCTCCTCCAACCCTTTCTGTGATGCTGTTTAAACCCTGCTTTGAGAACCTACCCTCATTTGTCACTGAGTGTGAGATGTCCTTTTAAAGTATATTGGACTGAGGACAGATTCATAATCCTGGTCCCCCACTTGCAGTCAAAACTCATTTCTAAGATGATACCAGGCAGTCATTTCAGGAACACAACATGTCCTTAAGTGAAAAGTAACTTTCCGTAACTTTAGTGCTGAGATCAGAACAAAAGATAAGAGGAAATGGCTTCAAATTAACCCTGTATAACCTTATCATACTCTTATTCGGTTTCACTAAATTGTGTCTTTAACTTGAGAGCACTCTAAGTAGGTTGTGAGAATATGCCTCAAGCTTTAGTTTGCTAATGCAATGTAGGTCTGTGGGCCTGTGTCCTGAATCTCACTTTGTAAGGTTCACGTATTTAAGCTTGTAAGGTTGCTCTTTCAAAAACTCAAACTCATCATTTCTGAGGTGCGTTTAAAAGATGCAAGTACTATTTAGAACTGTACCTCAACATTTAACACAGCATAGGTTTTTTCTTACCGAAGAGTGAGACACATATTTTTCTTAAATAGCATCAGTTGAGAGGAGGAAGTTAGTCAAATTAGTCAATGCGACAACACCCGACTATCATGTTTACAGATGTTTTGCCTGAATAAGTCAAACTGATGAAAATGGACAGGCTAAGTAAAGTAAACAACTCACCCACTTAGACATTATCACTTTTGGTCTCATCTGAATGGAAATTACAAGTTTTTTTTTTTTTTCTAGCAAGCGCTAAGCTTTTTTAAATTAAAGGTGTACTTTGTGGCTGCCACCATAATGTACATTACATTTCACATTTATTAACTTAGTAGTTGCTTTTATCCAAAGCGAATTACAATTGAGGAACACTGCAAGCAATTTATCATTACAGCCAAGAATATTTGCTGTACAATGCCAAGTTTCAAGTATTAGCTAGATTACTATACAAGCTAGAGCAGATGCAGAAGAGAAAAAGAAAGAGAACAGGATGTGTGTGTGTTTGTTATTAAAATAATTGCTTTTGTTAGAGTTTGTGTTTTGCAGAAGAAACGTCTAGGTTACGAATGTAACCCACATTCCCTGAAGGAGGGAACAGAGACGTTACATATGGGAACTCGCCAGAGAGACCAATTGCCTTTGAGCTTTATACAAAAGGCCAATGAATATTGGCGTGCACTTGATTGAACTCAGGTGCACCACATCACTATGTGAGTATAAGAGGGCACGAGTGCAGTGCATGCGCAGGTTTTCATTGAAGAGCCGAGTCGGCGTCAGCGCGACCTCAGAGTCATGGCCACGAAAGTGTAACGTTCAGGGAACGTGGGTTACATTCGTAACCTAGACGTTACCCTTTCAGTCTAATCACTTCAACGTTACATATGGGAACACCCATGGAACAGGCCATGACCCTTGAGGCCACGTTATGTGGAGACCCCCCGCCAACAGGCGAGATAATTTTTCAAGTTGGTATGCAGAGAGTCTGCACGTAACCTTCCCCAACATCCTGGGTGCCAGATTGGGGCTCCACAGGGCTGCCAGTAGTACTGAAGCAAGTAGTTGGGGGAGCGGAGCACATGACCTAACACACAGTTCTTGCTTGTGGAATTTCGGGAAATTCAATATATCGATAAGATTATGGATATACTTGAAGGGAAACACAGCCTTCTGGCTGACTGTGGAATATTGAGTTTTGTAGCCACATCTACTGGGCAAAGGAGACCCAGAGGAAGCACAACCACCAGGCACCAGCGGGTCTCCCGCTCACCTGCTGTCTTCAGTAAAGACGCGGGAGGTCACAGCCTCTACGTGGAGGTCGTAAAACCTGGCGAAGGTGTTGGGTGTCGCCCAGCCCACAACCCTACAGATAACTGCTAGAGAGGCGCATGAGCCAATGCATAGGATGAGGCAACACTCCTTGTAGAGTGAGATCTTAGTCCTAAGGGGCACGGCTCTCTCTGGTACAAGTAAGCCAGGAAGATGGCTTCAACCACCCAATGAGGCAACCTCTGTTTGGAGACAGCATTCCCTTTCTGCTGTCCACTATAGTAAATAAAGTGCTGCTGGGAGCATCTGATGGTCGCGGAAGGGCGTGGTAGGAACCTTGGGCTCATAGCCGGGCCGGGGTCTCAGGATGACGTGAGAATCAGCTGGGCTGAACACTAGGCACTCTTCGTCGAAAGAGAAGGCTCGTAGGTCCCTCACCCTCTTAATGGAAGCCAGCACAGTCAGAAGCACTGTTTTCAGTGTCAGATACTTCAGCTCTGCTGACTGAAGGGGCTCGAAGGGAGCCTGCCCCAGGCCATGTAGGGCGACGCCCAGGTCCCAAGAGGGTGCATCTCTGTGGGTCTTTTCCAGGAGAGGAGGCTGCTGCAAGGAACATGAGGTCGGCAAACCAGGAGGGCCAGTATGGCGCTACCAGCAGGACTTGCTCCTCGTCCTCCCTGATCTTGCGCAGGGTCTATGCAAGGAGGCTCACTGGAGGAAAGGCATACTTGGGCCCAGCTGTGTGCCACTGCATCCCTGCCGAGTGATTTCATGGGGCAACTCCAAACCGATTCCAGCCGCAGCTCAGAGGAGCATAGCCAACAGTTTGGCATCTGCCGCAGACGGGGCAGATGCCGTAGTGCAGCGCCTTCTCAAAGCGGTTTCAGCCTCACCGTCTGAGCCTCTCAGGGTGCCGGGAGGACAACGGGACTATGTAGTGATCCATAAGTCAGTGGGGCTGTTACACCGCATGGAACATTCTGGACAGTCACCTGGAGTCGTGAACTTGCTACAGTCCAGAGACTTCCCGTGGGAAGGACATGAGGGGAGCCGTCACACGAATGAGAGGCGAGTCCTCAATGTAGCCATGGTCATCCACTCGCAATGAACGCAGTGACCATACACGAAAGCTGCCTCAGCATGTTATCGGCCCAGACACATGAGGCAACAATCATGTCCGTCCGAAGAGGTAAGGAAACTTCCGCACCCAGAAACTCATGGTTGGATCGGTATTCCGGAGAATGTTTTCACCAACTGTGGAAAAATCAGCTCTTTCTCCCATTTTGCCCAAGGAAGACCTAACCCATGAGGTGCACCTGAGCACAATCAAGTGCACGCTAATATTCATTGGCCTTTTTTATAAAGCTCAAAGGCAATTGGTCTCCCTGGCGAGTTCCCATATGTAATGTCCAAGTGATTCGAATGAAAGGGTAACAGTTTTTCGCTGTGTTTACAAAGTAATTGTTAACTGACGGTCAGAAAAGATGACATTTAATAATAATAGCTTGTTACTGAGCTAAAAACACACTATGATGTGGTCTTCTTTTTTTATGATAGTCCAAGGTTACATGCTATTATGTGCTTTAAACAATGTAAAACCCTAATTTTATTGTCATATTTTCAGTATACAATATGTCAGAGACATACTACAACAAAGAAGCACCTTTCAACTAACTTTTCAAGGACTGGCAATGAGACAATCTGGATGATGTTGTTCACTGCTATTTGAATTGCTGCATTTGTAGTGGTTGCAAACTTGTAAAAGTTGATTGGATGTCAAAACATCCAAAATGCAGTTTGCAGTTGCTGTCGGTTACAGTTTCAAACTTGTGCAGACTCTAAAAACAGCTCTTGGTTGAAAATTGTGCATTTTTATTTATTTAAATATGAATGTTTGTTTTTGAGCACATCATTTGCCTAACTGTTTCTCTCTGATTGATTGACAGTTGTGTTTCCAAACCAGCCGCATCATCAGAAGTGTCACAGTCAATTTCGTCCCCTATCAGTTCACCTCGAGTGAAGAGACAATGGAACCATGGGTAATGATTCCAGAACTGGAAAGCAATATTATAGAATATTACAAATTCACTTTAGAATGTGTTTGAATGATTCTTTCATTCTGTCATTTGCATCATAATGACAGAGCCACTGGTCATGCATGGTTCCTTGATCTAATAGGGGACAATTTTGCCAGAATAGGCATGAGGTATTCTGGCAACAATTACTGCCTCACTTCATGCCGATGAATATAAATGAAATTGCAGCATGGCAGAAATATAGAGCTGATGCAACCCAACCCCCCCCAAAATGGATATTAAAGAGTTTCATGTTATCAATGTGTTTGACCTTTGGCCATAATGATTCCCATGTGATAACATGGTGAAATTAGAAAATGGGAAAACATTTGCTGAGGGTGGGGTCGAAATATTTGAATAAAAATGTATATTACACAACATTATCTCTATTAAGGGACATAACGCAGCTACTTTTGCACAGTTCTGCATCTAAACTGTAAAAAGTAAAGTAAAACAGTGCTATTTTACCTAGACAGGCCCTATATAATCTAAGCTATTACTGTGAGAACGTACAGTTTGCACTGACACCTGCAGTAATTTAACCCACTTTAACTGTGAACACAGGCTTCCCAAACTTGTCTGCGTTCTTCGCTGACAACCATTCCCAGAGAGTGAGAGCAAGCAGAAGAAACAGAAAGAATGAGACAGATAGAAAATGTGCAATGTGGGAGAAAATGTAGCAAGGGAACCGTAGAAGAGGCACAACATGTTTCAAGTGTATAGCCAGTGGCGGTTCTACATTAATTTACTCCCTGGGCGAGACCCCCTCTCCCCTTTATACTTTCAAATAACATCAGAAATGCATTTATTTTTAATAAAAATTAAAGAAATAATCAAAAAAATTGAAAATAAAGTATTGTGTAGGGTTAGGGAGGACTTTATTTTCCCAATAAAGGTGGGAAAAGGCATCTATTTAATGATGTGAATATAAAAAAAAACAAAAAACATTTACAATCAATTAGTTGGATTCTGTTTTATAATGCACTTCAATACTGAGGTGCAGATAATTGTCACTTGCAATAAGTGGTATAAATATCAGAAAATGCTATGCACATTTGGCATAAATAGCCACTGCCAAAAAATAATGATCCCAATACTTATTATCTATATGGAATTGTCAGATATGAAATTTATGTAGCAATAACTGACTGATGTTTGATGACGTGAAGGATAGTGTAACTGCTATGTTTTATTTTTTTTAAGATTAGCTTAAATGTGTGATATGAAGAAATAATTTCAAAAATGCCTTAATACAGTAGTATTCTAAATTAATTCTCAATTATTGAAATGTCTAGAATATTCATTATGTTTTATGTTTAATACCTGAATTTTATATTCTACCCCACAGACAAACACACACATTATTCCTAAAGCCATGATAAGCAGTATGTGTTGAAAATGACCTATCACAAGAGCGGAGAGATCTGACATTTGATCCTTGCCTTTAAAGTCTCAAAAGTGTACTTGAGGAGCTATAGTCACAGGTACGCTATGATAGATAATAGAAAACCGCTTAGGGGCGCAGATGCCCCCCCCAGGTGACATGAAAAAATGCCGTCCTGGGTGGCTGCCCCGTTCGCCCATGGCTAAAACCTCCACTGTGTATAGCCTTTGACATCCCCCAGCTGAGGATGCCATGTCAATCATATTCAAAAAGAGCAGTGCAAGTATGACTGCAGAGGTAGTACGTAGTCTTTTAATGTTTGATATGTAGATCCAATGTCTGACATTACAGCTGATTACTGAAATATTAAATACAAATCATTCATTATTAAATCAGCAACACTATTTATAAATGCAGTTTATCTAGCATTTTCCGAAACTTTATAATATTAAAAATGTGGCAAAACTATCCCACTAAATAGGCTCTCAGATTCAAATGAACCTAAGAAAGGAAACAAGAAAGCAAAAAGGAAATCGGGTGACACATAAAAGAATAAAATCTCTCTTTTAAGCTTAACCTCAGATAACTCTTGATCTACTGGCTCACTGGTGTTTATATTTGTCATAAAACCGTGATTGCATTTGTTGTGCGCCAGGCACACAGTAAGCAATAATATTTACAGCCCTCTGTAGTCTATTAAAGGAACAGCCTTGGAGGATAAGGGCAAGCAAGCAATCAATAACCCGGATGAGGCTGGGATCCGATTGGCTGTAAAACAGACTATACAAAACATTAAACAAGAAGACAAATAAGCCGCATATGAGATATATAAAGTTCTCCCCTGGTTTTAAGGCAATGCTGTAAAAGCCTGACAATGTGCTCTACAGTGTATTACATCAGTGTCGTCTTATTTATCAGTATTTTTAGTCTTGTTTTCCAGTAAGCATATATAATCATCTTCAAATGAAAAAATATAATTTCAAATTAAGAAAAATTTTTTGAGAATACAATAATTTTATAATTGCTTTATAATTAATTTTAAGCATAAATGTACCAATAAACAGAATAATGTTTATTCTGAAAACAAGAAAGCATTTGCCAGTGGGTGAGGATATGAAATGAAGAAAAAACAAAAATAATTAAATTCTATTTTATATTTTCTGTTATATTATGGATTCTTTATGTATGTCCTCCCAATATTGTATTTTGTGTTATAGAGTAACATGGGTTAAATTATGACAAAATTTTAACTTTTATTTTTAGGTGAACTATTGCTGTGATTGATTTGTCATCAGAGGTGGAAAATTCAGTGCTCCATTCCGGGTTTTTCCAGATGGAACACTCACATGCTTGGAATCTCTGCTTGGAATCTCGGATCGTCTTGTTCAAACCCCAGTGGAGAATTCAAGATGGCTGCTCCCTACGTGGAAAGTAAGTGAAAGATATAAATACTAGAATATTTATAAAGCTTATGTTATAATCTCATGACATTAGTGAGTCATACATGCATTCTGTCCAATATAGCACATGAATTTTTTGATATTTTGTAAAACTTTCACTGTGTTTTTCCAATTTTGACTTCCCATTTATTGTTACTTCATGGAAAAGCATTGACAAATTAACTTTTCAAAGTTTTTGCATTTGTGCTTCATGGAAAAAGGAAATTGGATTGTTGTGAGCATAAGTAGGTGATTCTTGCAACAGTTTACTTTTTTCTTTAATTTATCTTATTGGACATTGGTCCATTTTGGCTAGAGGAAAAAAAATAGTTTTTTTTGCAGGGTTTTTTGGCATTTTACCTTTCAAATGTGATGTCCCACTTAACTAATGTGTCATCTGGTTATTTTACATAATCAGAAGTCATCAATGATGAAAGTCTGGAGCATTTGCTCTGTTAATGAATGACCAGTAACCATGTCTGAGATCACATTCTGTTTGGTTAGAGGTCTTCAAAGAGCTCTGTCTCTAGACAGATTTATTTTTTTGCTTTTTTTTTGGGTCAGGCATCTAGCACAGCTCTTGGGCTGTTGCTGCTAAAGCCTACTGATGGGCTGCTCATGTGGTTGACATGTTTGAGGGTCAGTGTGTGTCAATGATTTTTTTGCTACGGTCTGTCCACCAAACAGATGGCACTCAAATGTGCGTGTTTAAGTGCTACTTCTGCGTGTGTGTGCGTTTAGTAGCCTGTCTGGATATCTGATAGACAGAGGCACTGCACTCCACAAACACTGATATTAAACTATTGATCCATCTGTCACATCAGGTCATAAATAATGTGTGTGTGCTGTGGCTCTGCAGAAAAGTCAGCGGTTTGTTCCAGGGTGTATATGTGTGTGTGAAATTAATGTGTGTTCTTGGAGGTGAAGGCTAAGACAGGAGCTGCATTGATCGGAGGAGAGGAGAGGCTACAAGGAAAAGATGGCTGCAGCTGTTGGAACCTTGTCACAGAGACACACACACACACACACAATGGACAAGCAACTATACATACTCACACACACACACACACACACACACACAATCTCTTATACAAACACAAACCAGTGCTTCTAAAGACAAAGAGTACATATCGAAAACAAACAAACAAGAAATCCTGCCATAACCCTCGGTTGAACAAATGCGCTCACGGAAACCTGTTTATCCTCTATAAACGACAGTCGTGTCCTCCCTGTATAGACCGCAAACAAAGAATGTCCTCCATGGCCACTATGTACAAATAAGACTTAGTCATACAGGACAAAATGTTGACAAGTGAATAAAGAAAACATTGTAACACAGACTGTGTGTGTCACCACACACTGGCACCAGCCTACATTTAAATGTCTGTGCCTTACTTATACTTATACTACTATTTTACTTATACTGTGGTTGCTACACCTCAAGACATTGATCAGAGGATATATTCCAAGGTTTTTGTCTGGTTTTTATACTTAAAACGCTATTGTGAGTAGGATTATTTCTTCCGCATCTCATCCAATGGCTACTTTGTTCATTCCAAAAACGTCATTTTAGACCTATAACAGAGCACCATTAATGTTAAAGTGGATTTTATTGATAAAAAATTTAGAAATCACATTTGAGAAGTGTATTGTCATCCTATATTGAATAATAAGCTAAAATAGCAATATTTAAGGCGAGTCTGATTGTCACACGTACCAGATCACGTGAGGTCACGAGGACCCGGAAGTAACCTCACGCAGGTATTTAAGCCGGAAGCTGGTGTTGTTTAGCACCAGACATTGAGTTTATGACTCTCCTTCGTCAGGTCCCAACTCTACCCAACTCACGTGAGTACCCTTTATGCTCTTCGGAGCGCTTACTTTACCTGTCTGTGTGCGTGTGAGAGCGCGGGTTTCTTGGTGGAAATCTCTACTCCTTTACAGGAGCGTTCTCAGATCAACAAGCGTGGTTAATCCGCTCACTCGCGCTCTTCCGCGTTTGAGTCTTTCCGTCAAGCAACAAGGGGACTCGTTTAGATCATTCATCTCTCGTCCAGTCTCCGTGACAGAATGTCTGGTCCCGAAACGGTCCCGGCGGATCTGGAAGGATTGTGGGGCGTCATTCGGCAGCAGGCTTTGGAAGTCGCGGCTCTGCGGCAGGAGGTGGTGGGGCTCCGGACTGAGGTTGCCGCGTTCCGTAACGAGACCGCAGGTCTCCGAGCGGAGTACGGAGCTGTTCAGTTGGATCTCATCACCCTGCAAGCGGACCACAACGACCTGGCAGCTGCCATAGGATGCACCTCCCTGACGACAGCAGAGAGGGCCAGACGCCACAGCGAAGGCCTGTGTGCCTATTGCGCCTCCCCAGATCACCACTGTGCGGTTTGCCCTCTGCATCCAGGAAATGGCCAGACCAGGTGAAGAGGGGGAGGTCTTCATCTGGTCCTGTTGTGTCCGACTCTTCATCGGCTGTTTCCCGGTTGCTGCTCCAGGTATGTCTCCTTGTGGGTCACCAACGGATTGTCTCCACCGCATTTGTTGATTCAGGTGCTGCGGGGAACTTTATCGATCAGGCTTACGCTACCCACTTGGGGATTGAGGTGTTATCCCAGCCTTTAAACATCACAGCCATTGACGGTCGCCCCCTCAACTTCAGCCCCGTCACGCAGCGCACCAAAGAAATACTGCTCATCATCGACAATCACAATGAAAAGATTCATCTCTTCATCACCAAACTCACCTCACCTCCGATCATCCTGGGACACCCATGGCTGGTAACTCACGACCCGTTCATCTCCTGAACCAACAACAGAATTGTCCACTGGGGTGCGACCTGTCAGGAGCTTTGTCTCCAGGCTAAGGCTGGGACATGTTCGGGGGAGTCCGAGGGCCTCGACGTCAAACTGGACGGTATCCCCGTTCAGTACCGCGACCTGGCTGAGGTCTCCAGCAAGAGAAGAGCCGCCCGGGTTACCACCTCACCGTCCCTACGACCTGGCCATCGACCTCATGCCAGGTGCGGAGCCACCCCGCGGCCACCTATACTCCCTGTCGGCTCCTGAACACCAAGCTATGGAGGAATACGTGGCAGAGGGACTCCGGGCCAGCACCATACGTCCCTCTAGATCCCCGGCGGCCGCAGGGTTCTTCTTTGTCAAGAAGAAGGAGGGGGGTCTCCGTCCATGTGTTGACTATCGGGGCCTGAACCAAATTACTATCAAGAACCATCATCCACTTCCACTTACCAACACCGCCCTGGACGCCCTCTCTGGTGCCCGCTACTTCACGAAGCTGGATCTACGGA
>JAUMHP010000040.1:365434-376152 GCA_032361065.1 Enteromius trimaculatus | reverse complement strand
CATTGGCTATTCGGTGCAGGGGCCATAATAGGGGCCAAGAGCAATTCTACAGGGGCCCTGGCCTACCCTGGCCCCCGTCTAGAACCGCGAATGATTGACAGTATTATTTATTTAATAGAACAGTCACAATCCACGAGCCAGTTTTCATTCAAAATATCTTGAATTGTGTTCCAAGAACAAACAAAGCTTTTACTGACTTGAAATGGGGTTAAATTATTTATGACAAAATTTTGGGGTAGAGTGACTTTAATGTCTAGCTGTACATATGTATACTTTTCATGAAAATCTCTTACTCACCAAATGTGGAAATGAAAAAGAAGCCATTTGCCTTATTAGAAGAAAGTGTACCATCAGAATGCTTTTGAAACCAATATTTCAAGATAAAAACAACATGCAGTTGTTTTTAATTATTTAAATAAATGTGTATCATTCAATTTGTAAATGCTAATTTATTGTTACAGTCAATTCACTTTAGTGAGTAGGTGACAAAGTTTAAATGACTTGGTAATTGTAAAATTACACAGAAAGCAATATCGTGTTTATATCTTGTGGCTGTGATATTCTCCATATACTGTACCTTTGTTGTATTTTAAGGAAAAAAAGGGACAAGTTGGAGTTAACTTTTGTCTTAAACAGCCTTATACTGTCTTATACTGGACATATACTGTAAATTAAGCTTACTGTACTTGTCCTGAAGTATGCCTTTAAGTGTTGTTACCATTACAGTGGTGGAGAGTTTGTTTCCCACTTCTGTTTCTCTAAAACTGATTACACAGCAGATCGTGATTATATAGAGAAGTGGAATTTGGGCAAAGCAATTGCACGGCTATCAGCAGCAAACACACACACATACACAATCCCAGACTGAGGAGGCAGGTCAGTTAAATTGGTTGGCAGCCACATTCCGCTAACAGATGCAGTCTATTAGCACAGACTGTATTCACATGGGATAAAGAGAGAGAGAGCGCCGGGAGAATGAAAGACAAAAAAGTCAGCTTAATAATCACGCAGCAGGAGACGACAAAGGAAATTGCCTCTCGACTTCTCACATACATAACTGGTTCTTACAAACAACACGCTTTATATCATAGTCTGTGTGTATGAAGGAGATGTGTGTGTGTGTGTGTGTGTGTTCTTGGCAGTCAGGATTAAATGAAGGTCTTTCTCTCCATGAATATGAATTGCTTCTTTGATGTTGCTAAATGCAACAGGGTTCAGATCACAGAAGAATTTAGATGACTTGTATTTTTAACTTCACTGACTCTGAGTGGCTTCTTATTCTATCAAAGTCAGCCAGTTATATCTGATGCAGAGATTGAGATGATAGAGAACCTTTCCCTGAAAGACCTTCTGTGATGCATTGATTTCTGTCAAAAAAAAAAAAAAAGTGTTTCAAATGCAGGATGCAATGATTTATTTAATTTATTGAATTCTTTATTTTTGTATCACTGTATACAGCTGTAGCTGCAGCTGTGTTTATTTACAATGAATCATGATAAATGCATGTTATTCTGCAGACTGATAGTGAGTGTGTATTGTACACACTAAAGCCTACTTAAGGGGCTTCAGTCCCTGCTTGCATTTTATCTCAAATTAATTCTTCCTTAACCATGTTAAGCCAAAGATAAAATAACACACACACTCACATATATATATATATATATATATATATGTATGTATGTATACAGTATGTTTGTGTGTGTATGCATTCTTTCATTCTTTATTCATAGTATAAATTTTATATATAACATTTATTTAAATATTTTGCAGTCAACAATCGTATTGGTTATTGGTTATGCTTATTGATTGACTGACTGACTGACTGACTGCAACCAAGCAAAATTAAGCAAGGTTGAGTGTTTTACTCAATCTTGAGGCATGCTAGGGTTATATGACTTTCTTTTTTCAGACAAATCAAATCGGAGTTATATTAAAAACGTCTCGGTTACGTAATGTAACCCTCTTTCCCTGAAGAAGGGAACGGAGACTTCACGTTGGTGACCGATGAATAGGAATCTCGCTTCGAGATGCCGAAACAACTCTGCATGTATGCAAACATGTCAATGATTTTCATTGGCATACGCTGATTAGGTCAGCCGATCTAGCGTTCGTTAGGTCTTCACTGAAGAGCCGAGCCGGTGTTACGGCCCCTAGTGGCGGTACAGCCCCTGTGGCGACGAGACGTGACGTCTCCGTTCCCTTCTTCAGGGAACGAGGGTTACGATATGTAACTGAGACGTTCCCTTTCAGTCGAATAGGGATCCCTACCAAAGCGCCATAGAGACTGTCCCTTCCAGCCCTTCCATGTGAGAGTTACCAACCCCCTGTGTTTGGTCTGTAGGAAGGTAGTCTCTGCACATGGACCAGAACTGCACTATAAGTAACTGGACAATGGGACGTCCACTGTGTAGGACGTGCGGAAGTCATTCTCTTTTAAGAGTAAGACACAACTGACATATATCATGAATGAATTCAGTGCATATGGAATATAGGAAGAGATTGTACTCTCAGAACTGGGGAAGGTAGTTCTTACCTATACCACCTGAGATGCTCAGGGTTACAATCAGGGTTTCCCAGCCCTCTAGCGGTTCTCAAGGAAACATCACTTAGAGGGCCTAGCATCAGATGCTCCGCCACATCCAACTGCCAAGGGATCGGAGGACTCACAGTGTCTACTAAAAAGGATTACTGGCTCTACAATGTCAATAAGTGAGGTGCCATGAGTCATCGTCCAGGACGACGCTACACTTCTTTAATTGAGTGAGCATGTACACTGAGGGGACCCTGAGCCTGGTAAGCCTGGGTGATGGCATCCACTATCCAGTGAGCCATCCTCTGCTTAGGGACGGCATTCATCTTCTGCCGGCCTCCATGACAAACAAAGAGCTGATTCGAGGTCCTGAAGCTCTGTGAACTTAGAACCTCCGCGTCCCGTCCAGGTTCCAGACATGAGTTTCCACAAATCTGGGCGTGGGTGCCACAGGGTGCCCCGTCTCTGAGTCAGAGATCCTTCCTCAAAGGAATCGGCCAAGGAGGGGCTGTCATGAGGAGCACAAGTTCGGGGAACCAGGTCCTGGTGGACCTGCAAACAGGGAAGATGTCGGTAAACAAATGCAGATAGTGCACTACAAATGTTACCACCACTCGTCTGGAACCACTGTCGCTGCAACGCCGTAACACCAGCCTTTCTCCATTGCTCGCAGAGTAGAAATGGCTTCTGCTCGGCTCCGAAGCGAAAAGCTAATGAATGCTAGATCGGCTGATCTACTTATACTCGCAAGGCGATTGCGTTCAGCTGATTCTAATCAGCGTATGCCATTGAAAATCATTGGTGTGTTTGCATACACGTTTTGGCATCTCGAAGCGAGATTCCTATTCGTCGGTCACCGACGTGACGTCAGAGTGACCGACTGAAAGGGAACTGTCCTGACACTACAAAAAGCTCTATTATTGCAGTGGGCAGTTTCTCTTTAACAGTCCAAAGCATGTTAAATAAAGCATGCACATCCATAATAAAACATACCTCACACAGCTCCAGGGCATGAATAAATGCCTCCTGTAAGGAATCCATGTATTTTTGTCAAAAAAATATCCATATTTCAAACGTACAGTAACATTTTCTCTCACTTCTGCTGACTGTCATTTCCAGAAGCTTCAAGGCCAACAAAGGAAAGAGCATTAGAAATAATCTGCATCCATACCATACAGTAGCTTTCTTTGAAGTCATGGATGCAATTAATAATAATAATAAAAAAATAAAAAACAATTAAACACAAATAAAACAGTACAGACCTTGCAAACTTTAAACAAGAAATATTCCTATGACCCTCAACATCTTTTAGATAAAGCTCAGAGTCCCATAAGGCTAAACTCCACTACACACATTTCCTGTTAGACGTATTAAGACAATGGTCACACTCCACTGAGAGTGATAGCCCTAAACGTACAGCAAGAGTGTATCAAGAGTAAACACACACTCACAAATTCACATAGTGGCACAGCCAGATAAGGAGACACTGTCACTGAAGCGTGGAGTATGTACACACACACTACAACACAAACACATTCTCTCCCAGCTCTCCAAGAGGCACAGCATTAGGATGTGACAAAGCAGGTGTAAAATATATAACAGGATGAAAATCGCCTATTGGCTTCACAGTGCAGGAGCTTCATATTAATATCTCCATTGCCAGCACTGGTGTTGTGGTTTGCCATTGATTTCATTCTGTGCGGCTTTTTTAAAGGTGTCTATATTACTATATTGTTAATGATATTACTGTGTGTGTTTGCACGTGTATATATATATATATATATATATATACAGTGAGGTAAATTAGTATTTGATCACCTTGCGATTTTGCAAGTTCTCTTACTTGAACGGGGCCATGTATTGTAACATATTTGGCAAAAACTGCCTTCCCTCAGTCAGAGCATTAAAGATGGGTCATGGCTGGGTCTTCCAACATTACAATGACCCAAAACACACAGTCAGGAAAACCAAGGAGTTGCTCCGTAAGAAGCATATCAAGGTTCTGGAGTTCTAGGTTCTAGCCAGGTCTCCAGACCTAAATCCAATTGAAAATCTTAGGAAAACCTGACAGATCTAGAGAAGATCTTTATGGAGGATGACCTTAGACCTAAACCAACCCCTTACAGGAAACTGCGTGCAATTTTAGATTTTCAAAAAAAACACCATTTAGTATATTTTTTAAGCCTTTTGAATTACGGGGACACTGAATATGTCCTCATAAAACATATTGTAATACCTATGTCATACCCATGTCATTTTACAAATTTGTGTCCTCATAAACCATGTAATCCCGCACACAAACACACACTTCCATTCAAAAATTGTTAGATTTTTTATGCTTTAAAACTTAATTGTGAACTTAAAATAACTACTATATTTTAAACTGTATATTATTCCTGTGATGGCAATGATGAATTTTCAGCAGCTATTATTCCAGTCGTCATTGTCACAATCCTTAATTATTATTTCAGTGCTGGTTTGATGCTCAAGAAACATTTATTATTATTATTAATAAAAATTAATAATAGGATTTTCATTATCAGGATTTTTTGATGAATAAAACGTTAAAGCATTTGTTTGAAATGCATTTGTAGAAACTTTAGAAACCTGTCAGTTTAATGTGTCCCAGTCCCTGCTGAACAAAAGTTGTTTTTTTTAAACTGCTGCCTAATATGTATATCCATGATGTCATCTGTGATGTAGTATGTAATTGTTAATTATTAGTAAAGTGTGTACTAGTTTCTACATGTCTCTACATTAAAAATCTACATGTCATTTTAACATTATTTTAATAAATATAACATCTCAGAATCAACCTTTTGTTATTGCACGAAATTACCTTATAGGTTGGAACATTTTGCAGTACATCTGGAAGAGCAGGTTTTTAGGAAAATGCTGTGGTGTTTGTTTTATTAAGTGCTATGAGTGTAAAATAAAACCCCCGAGGGGCCTATTAACCCTGCTACTATTATTTTTAGATATTCAGCTATGCACTTCAGAAAACCAAAACCAATCAAAAATGTAATCAATTTTCACTTGACCCGTTTTTGATGCTGTTTTATCTAAGTTACTATATAAAAAGCGAACAATTGGCTGAAGTTCTGTCAGTAGCTATTTATTCACTAATTATAATGGCAACTATTGTTACTGCATTCTGAGGGCTGTCTGTGTGCGTGTTTGTGTGTGTGTGTGTGTGTGTGAGAGAGAGAGAGAGAGAGAGAGAGAGAGAGAGAGAGAGAGAACAGGACATTCTCTTAGTCTGCTTATGTGAGAGTGATTCCCATTTTATCTTTTCTCTTCACCATCTAATGCTATTCATAATTCTCTTTCATTTATTTAGCGGATATGAAAGCTGCTCCCATCTCAAGGGCGGACAAACACACACACATACATATACAGACATATTTAATAATTATTTAAGGTTTAATAATTTAATAATTTCACATTTTATAATCTCTCTGAGAGGGTCTCCCCTAGTGGGCTTGATTATATTTGATTAGACCCTTTCTTTCAAATATGTGCATGTTTCACTAAGTGGTGTCCTGCAATGATCAGTGAAGTGAGGAAACTGCTCAAACTCTCAGTTTGTCTTTCTGCCTTGTCTTTGATGGCTCTGGGACTGACTGGGAAGTGCCACACACTCTTCCCAACATCCTGACACAGAAAATCACACACATGACTCTCAAACACTCTGCCTGTTTCTTACCCGTTGTGTATTGAACGAGTCCCTACCATAATGCATAACAGAAAATGAATGATTAAATTTGGCAACTGTATGTGCAATTGTTTGTTCAAATAATTCTGTCACCCAGCTCAGATGCTGCTCAAATATTTATTTCACACACACAATAAGTATGTCACCTCATACAATGAGAAAGTTGGTTTGCAGCCAGCAACAATAAACACATGCCTCTTGTTCTTTTTACTATCCGACTAACATCCCACTCCATAACGGCTGAGCTGCCAAAATAATCTGGTCATTTTTTTGGCCTCTATGTATGCTGTCTTTAATGTATTCCTTAATGTATTACACTTGAAAAAGTTCTCTCTGCTGTTATGCACTTAAACGTCTGCTCTGTCATCGTGGGGAGACTAGGGAAGGTTGAAAGAGTTTATGTTCTTTGTATCTCTAGTGGAACAAAAATTAAGAATTCTCAGTACAGGGATGGCTGGCACACTCAGTGTTTAAAAGCTTTAGTTTAAAAAGTAAAAAAAAACAAAAAAACAAATCTAAAATAAAACATAAAAATATTTAATTCAAGCATAGCTCAGAAACATGTCTTATATAACTGTATTTATTATGTTGTTATTATATAAATAAATTGTATATTTATTTTACTTACATAACCTGAAAGGAGTCTTTTTAACTAGTTGTTTTCCTTTAACAGTATCCACATATGATTTATTTATCAATAATAATGATTATATATTTTATCATAAATTCAATTAGTACATAACTACTAGCATGCACTATGTATAGGTATATTTATATTGCTATATTAATAGCACTGTATATAAAGTATATATATATATACACGTAGTAGTAGAATCAACTACTGTCCACACATTTTTATTCTTTTTTTTTTTTATATAATTTGTGTAAGAATCCATTTATGTATTAGCTACTACAGTAACTGTAGCCAACCAACCCTGACCTTTCTTACTTTTCTACTCAATTAAAACTTGATACTGCAGCACTAATATTATTTTCTCCTTTTATTGATCGCTCCTGCTTGCATTTTTTCAAATTTTGATGTCACTTGATAGCATCTGCTACTAAAAACAAGTTGGGCAGGCTCACAGTGCCACATCATTTGTCATCATTGCGGCAGTGCTAGCTACATTAGTTACATTTAGCATGCTCTGCAGAAAGACACTGGGTACCGATGTTTCCATTTTTATTATTTTCCATTCTTTTCTTTTCTTTAGTTTTTTTTTTCCTGTGCGCATGACTATGAAGTTCCATAACACATGGTTGTTTGTGATTATCCCCCTGTCCTCAAAGCATTCAATCAATTCATTAAGGTTAAATCAATTAAGCGTCATTCAGTGACATTACAGTCCCACTGTATAAGCATGTACTGTATATATATATATATATATATATATATATATATACATACAGTATATATATATATATATATATATGTATATGTGTGTGTGTGTGTGTGTGCGTTAACATATCCCCTCATAGTAACATTCTTCCATAATAAATGTGCCTTTAAAAGGTTTCATTTAGTTTCCACAAATGAGTAATTCTTACAAACAGACACGCACACACACACACACACAGATAATGAGATGGAACATATGATATGTTGTATGATGGACATGGCAGATGTCAGGGCAGCTGATGGCAAGTCTGACTGCTGGCATTTCCTCACACATACAGTATAAGCAGGTCTGAGAAATGGCAGATTTAGGATGTGTGTGCCTGTACATGTTCACTTCTTAAAGTATACTAAAGATTCAAAGCTGGATTTGGTGTGTTTGGTTGTGCGTTTGTGGGAGTCAACAGAGGGCAGTATTTCCTCATGCTGGTTTACTCTGCAAGAATAATTTTCAATTAGATCTCATTTGCAGCTCAATGCATCTTTTAGGATTATGTTGTAAGTGTGTATCAGTTCAGTTTTATCACATTATATGCTTTATTCTCTGATCAAGAGAGCATCGAGAGTCTCTATTCTTCCATGCTTCTTAAATCGCCCATCCTTCCACTTATTTATTAAAGGCATATGATGAGGTCAGCCTATTTTCTTTAAGGGCAAGAGTGCTTATTGATTGAAATCTTACACCCTTCATTTCTTCTGCATGTGTGTTGTGGTATATTGCTTTAGTCTCTCTAAACCCAGGAACAAATCTGCACGGATATTTTGCCTTCAGAGAAGTATTTATTAAATTAGATTTTTTAAATCTTTTTTTTTTTTTTACTATAATAACATATAACTTGATGTTTAAAGTCATTTACTCAGTTTCATAATGCACATTCCCGAGACTATGAGGGATCTATCTATCTATTTATGGTAATAAACCAGAACTTGTAGCTGGGATGAAAACTGAATTATTGTCTTGGGGGCCTACAGAGCAATCAATAAGTTAATTTTCATTATTTAAATTATTGCTTATTTTATAATATGCTAACTGGCAGAGGTTATATATCAGAACTTGTAGCTGGGTTGAAGCACCGAATATTCCCTTGGGGGCCTGCAGAGTAATCGATAAGTTAATTTTATTATTTTAATTACTGCTTATTTAATAATTTAAGATATTATTCTTGGACCAGTTTTTTCAGTTATCTCTTTAAACTGTCAGTTAACCTGGGATGCCTGCTGGATATTTTTGTAATGACCCTATTTACTGAACACGGTCACTTAGAGGACACCCCCCACACATACGCTTATAGAAAACAGCCTTTAGATGACTACAAGCCACCTGAAATTGGTCTGCCATGAAATACAAGCTCTCACTTTGACTCTGTATCTCTTTATAAGGGTGGAAAAAGAAAATCGTCAGAGGGATTTAAAGAGGAAAAAGTGTTATTTCATTAGTACAACAAACAGAGACACAGAGAGAGAACACTGCTGTGGTGTGCAAAGGTGAATCCGTCCTTGAAGATGAAGAGAGTGCAAACGGCCTTGAGAGATACGGTTGAAAAACAGCAGCTGATGGGCCTGATATATGTATGTGTGTGTGTAGATGTGTGTGAGTATTGCATTAGACCAGATGTGTCTGTTGTTTCAAAGAGAGACAATATGAGATACAGCACAAGTAAACATATTCTATATTCTGGCTGCGATGAAGAGTAGAAAAACTGCATTATAAAAAAAAATTACACATCTCTGTCTGACATTCTCCATTGTCAAAATGATAGCAAACACATTGATCCTACAAAGCCCTACAAGCATTGGAATTTGTAGGCATTTGTTGTGGCAGTATGAATTAGCCTTTAATTGCTGTAATGAATCAGTGGACTCTATTTAATTACAGTATGTGTATTCGTTTCGACTACTGTAGGACTGCTAACCTTTATACTAATGTGGCTCAGGTTGCCTCTGAACCTTGTTTTGATGCTTTCAATGCTATGGTATTTGTTTAATGCTCCTTTAGAGTTTCTAAAAATAGAGCTTTTTGGAAACTGAGCTGGAATCAATAGATTTGGGAGGAAGCTTCAGGGTGTTCTGGCATGTATTGGTCTTGTTCAGATTTCAGATACTCAAACTCTAAGTCCCATGGAGTTCAATGGAAAGCAGATACGCCCACTACACTCAGCATGAAGTTCCAGATCGCCGTGACTGCTCTCTTTTTGATTTTTAACAGTCTTCACTGTTTTTCCATGGTGGATTTTCATCACTTAGCACTGAAAATTCCAACACAGTCTCACGAGCAATTCGTACATATTCATACGAGGTGCAAAAAAATTTGTGCCAATTCATACTAATTCTTACAACCTCACTCGTACGATTTCGCATGATTTGTCTAAAACCACATGATGGGTAGGTTTAGGGGCGGGGTTATGTTTAGGACATTCGTACAAATTGGCATCTCGTAAAATACATACGATTTAGAATGCGAGTGAGGTCGTACAAATTCGTACGAATTAGCCACCTCATAAAATATGTACGAATTACCGTGAGATCAGGTTGGAAAATTCACATATCAGTGTACTGCAGTACTCAAGGTGTTATGGAATTAAACCTATATTACATGCAATAAAATTTATAAATGATTTTAATGTTTTTGAAAGATGCCTCTTATGCTTACCAATGCGGCATTTATTTTGTTTAATGCAGTATTTTATTTTATTTTATTATTTTATTTTATGTAAAAGCAATGTTTATATCTACAGCATATAATGTTTTTCACCAAGAGATTTAAAGTGCTTTCAAGCTACACATTTATCATGTTCTGTGGGTATCAAAATTACAGTACATCCTTGCTGTTCCTATTGCCATTCTCTACCAGTCAACGTGGTTAATTAAAAAAAAATTCATACTCAACATTTAGCAAACATTTAGCAATAACCTACTAAAACAGTGTTTGAAGATTAAATCATCTGATTTTTTTTAGATTATTATTTTTAGAATTACTTTATTATTTATATAATTATCTCCTTAATCTATTACACAAGCCAGTTTAGTTTAATAGTAATAGGCTTTTAAATTAATATAAACATAGATAATACAGCTTA
>JAUMHP010000040.1:347074-362510 GCA_032361065.1 Enteromius trimaculatus | reverse complement strand
GCGTCCCTGCTTAGACTGCTGCCCCCGCGACCCGGTCCCGGATAAGCGGAAGAAAATGGATGGATGGATGGATGGACCTTTTAAAGATATATTTTCATTGTGTTGTTGTCATTTTATGTCAGGCACTGAGTTGGTCAGCTATGAAAGGGCATGTGCTGGAGCAGGCTGTGATGAGTGTATCAGCAAAATGTATTGATTGGTGATGTGTCCTGATCAATGATCTCATAAATTATGTGTCCAAATTAACAAGAGATGAGTGTGGATTTCTTCATCATTAGAAGTGTCAAAATTAGGAAAAGGATAGCACCACAAATTATGAAAAAAATAATTTTTTGATGAAGTTTTATTTAAATAAACAGTATATATTCAAGTATTAAAGGTTAAGACTGCAGTTTCAGAATGGCGCCATTGTTCAAAAAGTGAAGTTGTTCTAGCACTTCACTGACCTGTTTCCATTCTCTGATATAGGGCACATAGGCATGCTCCTCTCTTTAGAGCTGCTCTCTGGAAGAATAGATTAATCCTCTGTAATTGGTTGTAAAATAAGCTGAAATTGTCCTGTGCCTCGGAGAGAGAGGCAAAAGATAGAGAGAATGAGAATAATATTTATCACAAGGGACTATTAGTTTACACACAAGAGCAGTTTAGTGTAATTAAACAATGATTTTTCTAGTCTTTTTTAATGTCTCTTTTGTGTTTCCATTTCTCAATTCTCTCCCTCACTAAACCTTCTTTTCTCCTTTTTTCTCTCTGTACTCCCTACTTGCCTCCCTCCAGCCTTGCTCACTCTGTCTTTTTCCCCGCACTGCTATTAGAACAACACTAATTGAGAGATTTTCTCTATCTGCACTGAATCACAGATTTCATTATTCATTTCTTTTAATAATAAGTGCCGTTCGAGCCCCCCTGTGTTCCCCATTCATAAAGAATTTCTCAGTCAGGGGGCTCATCTGAAGGAGCTCTGCACACAGGTTTAAGTCATCTCACTGTCTCTTCAGACAGACAGAGATATGGCGTTACCACATCTTCAGTATGTATCCTTATTTTATGTGGAAGTGTGCGAAATGTGAATTTAATGCGCTGCTAATTTGGCACTGCAACCTTTATAACTTGTGTTTCAGAAAACAAAGGGTATTCCCCACCACCTGTGAAATATTTAAAGCTTAATGGCATGAGAGAATAGCCTACCGTTCCTTTCCAGAGCTGTGCTAATAAAAAAAACGAAATATACTAATGATAATACAGCACATCAAACCAAGCCCATGGCAAGGACAAGGGTTGCTATGACACCAGAGATGAGCGAGAGGAATGTGTTGATCAAAAAAAGTTTGAATGCTACTAGAACTTTGGTTTGACTCCAAATGCCAATTACAGAGAGCGGGTATTTTTGACTCCGAGTGTTGTGTGAATTCTCCCGAGAGCATGACTACAGCATTAAAAGCCAGTCTTATTTCTGTTTCTTTCCAAGATGAAACTGGTAAACCTTGGTAAAACGACAGATTACCGAAGGCATATGATACACATGTCTGAATACTGACTTACCTTGACCGTAATGGATATGGACAGAAACGGACAGAGACAGCCTAAAAATACATATATGTTTATGTAGCAATTACTCATTCTGTATTGAACTTGGCCTTTGGCTATATTACTAGATTTCCTTAAATTCCTGGGCAGTATTTTTCTCCTGATGTTAAATGTAAATTAAATCAGGCTGATATTTGTATTTGCAATAAATATTGCAAGGGCTGTTTGTTGATTAAAAACGGCATTGTGTAATCGCAAAATATCATATATGACTGCAAAAATAAACCTGTAAAATGTGCAATTTCTTTAACTGACGTACTATGACAATTTCATCTAAAATAGTAAAACCAGTAAAACTTTAGTAAAAAAAGAGTTTATTACAAGTAGCATTTTAACAATAGTAAAATAAATGCTGTACATAAAAAGAAAACTTTGAATAAACAGAAATTTTGAATAAATGAGAAATATAATATAATCAAATAGTATCATGTATAGTAAGACCGTATATACTAAGGAAACTTGCCTTTAACCACTTAAGTAACAGATTTTTACCATAGCATTTATTTAGTCTTCTACAGTTAAAATTACAAAAAAAAAATTAATATATAATTTTATATATATAATTTTAAATTATATTTAATTTTAAGTATAAGAAAAGTCCCAGATTGCATCATGGCAGGCAAATAAAGCAAAGATTTGAAATGACAAAAAGTGGTTTTAGAAGTCAATATATTGATTATGTAAAAAGTTAACTGCACTTGTCACAAATGGAGGAAGTGAACACTTCGAGTTCAAGTGCAAAAAGGGTTTATTCAGGCTCAGGGTCAAAAACAGACAAACTCAAACACTGGCAGACAGAAACCCCATAGGCAGAGACAAAGAGTAAACGTATTCCGAAGCGAAGATCAAATACCAGATAAACAGTGTCCGAAGGAGAAGGCAAGGCGAAGGTCCGTCGAGAAGCAGAAGTCGTCAACGAGTAAATCCAAACAGTGAAACAAACAAAATACAAGAACACGAATGACAGGCAAAGACCGGTTTGACAGTGTAAATGAACCGTGACATTAGCAAACACAGGTGAAGCAAACAGAGACAAAAACACACAACAGAAGTCCTAGAGCTGGAGTGCCATAAACAGTCTTTATCTGGCAGCTCCAGCTGGGCGTGACAGCGCTAAATTAACATGTTATGTTTGATTTCAAATACAAATGTTCTGGGATCCAGAATCTGTTGACTTAAAAACAGCAGATTACATGGCAAAAACCTGTACAGATGTGACGTGGCTGAATGAGCCCACTAATTCATTCAATAATTCATTTATTTTAAAGATAAAATAAATAACAATGTTTTCAGTTAACTGCAGTTCCTATGTCTTTTATTTTTAAAGTGTCTGTATAGCCCATCTGAAGTCCACACAGAATGGTGACCTCTCACCACTGAACTTCTGTTTACTGCTGACTGAGTGGGCTTGTCAGGCCCACAAATTCAATTTGTGTTGGGACAACAAAGTTCTCCATTGTCATGACAAATACTGACTGAAAGCTTCTCTCCTAAAAGGCAATGTGTGCTTTTGAACAGACACAGACTCACTAAACTGTGAGAAAATAGATGACAGTAATGTGTTTACATGAGGCACTACGAGAATGAAACAATAAAAAACTGTAGCAGGTGATTTTAGGACCTTCTTGTGTCGTAGACACAGGATATAGTGAGATAAACAGTAAGCAATAACATAAATATCGAGCACTGTTCTCTTAATAAGTTACAGTTTGTAAGAGCTGAGAATTTGATATTTCTGTCACAACACACAAAATTGGCACAACACACTGTCTGTTATCCCCAATGAAGCACTTCAGAAAAAACGTAACTATCCTGTAATGTTATATTGTCTTGCTGAAACACGTTTTCAAAATGAATGATTCTAATTCATAGTGGCAAGCTCCCACTGTTACTGTTTCAGCAGGAGAAATGAATGCAGAAATAAAGTCAATGTTATAAGTGAACCCCATTTTTGTCATCATTTGTCATCATTTATTTTCCTATTAATTTATGGTGAGGACGCATTTTATTTTTTGAACCTGACAGTCCCTGGTGACCATTTTAATGTGAACATCCTACCTAACCTCTTTTTTGTATTTGACAGATGGAGAACATATTTTAAACCATCATGCTAAAAAAAATTTCTCAGTTTACAGTATACAGTCCTTATTACATCAGAATCAAAGAAAATAATGCCATCTATAAAATGCGCAATGACAAAAGTATACCAGCTGGAGTATCATTCCCTGCACAATCCTTCTGCAGTAAACAGGGCATCTCTACACATCTTAACCTTTACCAGCAAACCTAAAATCCAAGCTTCTTCATGGAGGTGTATTTGATTTGAAATAATCTAGCTTTGTGTGCATGACTAAAAAGTATTGACTGGTTGGCAGCATGAAAATCATCACGGTTTGTTATATGGATAGTGTTATTTACTGTTCAGGAGTTTTCAATATACGTGTCAAATGGAAAATGTTAGCGTGACCTTATGGGCAAGTGTGCCTAACATGGTAGAGTTCAACGTTGACGTGCCAAAGAAAGTCTCTAATTTCTAATATATGAAAAAGAAAATGAGATGGAAAGCAAGGGTAGCATGGAAAAAGAGAGAGAGAAGGAGAGAGAGCGCATGGCATGGGGCATGATTTGTGCATATGGAACATAATTATGACAGAGTATGATTCCTACAGTATGTGTGTGTACTCAGAATTAACACAAATAAACACAGGGTGCTTTAAGCACTTTCCCCCACACACATTAACACAGAGATGCTTGTCACTGAATATGTGTTAATTGTATGACTATTATTAATCCCTTTCTCTTATCTGTAAGAGAGGGTATGTAAGCTTATTCATTAATTTAAATGTAAAGGAGATGTAGCAGTATGCGTAACCATAATACAGCTTTGATAATGCTATGGCTTTCATAACAGGGAACATTAATCAAAGCAATTTGTGTGTAAAGCACACTTTTTTATTAACAATATGTTGATAAAATAATCCCACTGAACACTGGGGCACCCCATGCTTAATTTGTGTATGAGGTTGGGTATGAATGTTTGAAGGATAGTTTATAAAATATGAGAGTGGATTTGGGTCTAGGGAACAGGGTGTAGGACAGTTGGAGAGAAGACTTCAGTGTCTGTGCGAGGAAAGAAGAGGAAAACAGACGATTGCATGTGGGTGGTAGTGGGTGTTGAAATCATTTTGATGGTGACCACCTTACCAGTGATAGAGTCATAAGCGGTCAGAAAGGTGGTGGAGGAGGGCAGAGGAGAGAGGTGAATGTTGTCTGTGGGTGTCTGAAATGCTGCTGATCTTGTTGTGCTAGGTGACATTGGAATCGGCAACACTGGGGGAGAAAGAGGAGAAAAGAGATTGATATTTGTTCAGGTCAGCCTGGTCTGTTGACTTGTGCCATTTCTTCAGCAGCCTTGAGCTTAGTCTGATGGCCATGAAAAGTCTCAGAGTGCCAGATGCTGGAGGGTGTCACAGATTTAGATGAGTACAAACAAATTTGTATCTTTTCACATTACATTAAGGCAAAATTAGTTGCCATTATATAAATGCTTACCATTTACTAACACTTTGGATCTAGGCTTTACAGGACTATGCTCAAGTCTGGGATCTCCAAGCCTGCTCCTGGAGAGCTACCGTCCTGCAGACTTTTATTCCACTCACACTCTGTCTGTAATTATGAAATAACCCAGAACCACCTTGATTAGGTGGTTTAGGAGGGTTTGACTGGGGTGGTCTTGACACCGTCAGCTCCAGGAGCAGGCATGGAGATCTCTACTGTACTGTAGTGCTTAAATGAACAAATTCTTTCTCCCATCAAACATTTTTTTCTACAGCAACCAAAAAAGGAAATGTCATTATCTTGTCGCATAGACCTTTTAAAGTCTTTATACCGCATACCATCCCATACTTTCTCACTAAATTGATCCACAGCATTTTATCTCCTCTAATAACACAGCTTGGATTACAAAATTTCAAAGCTTCACAAAGACCAAGAAGAACTTGAGAAAGCTGTTGTATATAAGATTGACCATAGACATACATTCCTTTTAGGATTTTATCTAGCTCATTTCTATAATGTTCTGATCAATATCATTGCCATTAAACAGGGTATTGAATTCATTTTAAACTTGATCCAAATGAACATGACCTTATGCAAACTGATTTCTAGATTTGTCTAACATGTAGCTACAAAGAGTGCATTCACAACACATGCCACTCTCAAGGTAATACAATTCTAATTCAAATCATTTTTTTGCTGTGTTACTAAGTCATCCATTCACAAAGTTAAACTTAAAAAAAATAAAAAAAAGAAGCTTTATGGAGATTTAAACCATCCATGCAAATTTTAACTGAAAAATATTTTCTTTGGTTTGGTAAATCATTTTGTCACTATCCATACCTATTCCTACATATGACTGGATTTTAATTAGGGTATAAAATAACCTCTCCTTTTACCAGAATTTCAGGAAATATTGAGTTTTTTTGTTTTTGCAGTTCGGTTTAAAAGTGGTAGTTGACTTTATTTAATACCTGTCAGGTCATTCATTTCAGGTCAAACTATCTAGATGTGTGCAGTGTACCCAAATATGAAACAGGAAAGAATGTTTGTACCAATTTTATCTGGCCCCTTAAAACCCTGTGGTTGCCTACTAGTGTGTGTGTGTGTGTGTGTGTGCGTGTGTGTGCGTGTGTAAGAGAGTTTTAAAGGTAATCTGTCTCTGTCCTTGTCTGGGATTTGAGCTGAAGATTAGGAAATATCAAGATGAAGATGTCAGAGACCCTAGGGGCAAGACAAGCCCCTTCACCTGCCAATAATACACACTCACACAGTCCTAGCATTACCACACACACATACTCCTGTGAAAATGGCTATCCACTAGGGTTTTGAGGGCTGTTTTGTCCTACACAGGCAGTCAAGGTGAAGTTAGAGGGGGGAGAAAAACCCCAGCAAGATTTCCGAAGTCAAGTGCTGACAGAAATGAATATGTAAAGCCTTCATACATTCACTCCTGTCTATACAAATAAATTATACAATTTTATACAATATAAAAATGCACACAAGTATGAGCCTGTAAATTACCACCATTTCTGTCCATTACTGTTTGTCTAAACTTCACCTAACACAATAAAAAAGATAATAAATCATTCAATCATTAACATAATTTAATAAATATTTGGTTGGGTGATTTGATACAACTGCTTTACATCATGACTCACATTAGTGCTAATTAAAGCACCCAAGCATGTCATCAAAAAATACATGCAGTTCCTTGACTGTTTTCCAAGTGTTCTGACCCATTTCACAACCTGAGTGCAACAGTTGGGTTCAAGAAGTAAAAATTATATTCATTTTCTCCCTATGGAAACTAATTTTTGAACAATAATTTATATACCTTTAAAAGCATACCTGCTGTGTGCTCCAAGGTTGTTAATCAAGGGTATATAACGTAGTTAAAGCAATCAGACTGCATTTATTCATTTTCTAAATTTGTGTTCAACAGGGCAATTCGATATGAAAAAATACATTACCCATGAGGAAGCTGCAGAGAAAGTGCAGAAACAAGCTGCTCTGTTAGTACTGTTAGTACTGCAGTGGTGATATATTGGTTTACTTTTAAAACCTCAAAACCAAGTATGGACAAGAAAGTATAAAAAAAAAAAATCAAATGCATAATTGCATAGTCTCGGATCTAAAACTGAGGAGTTACAGCAACAATCATGCCAGACATACTGTCAGGTAAGTGACTGCCGCATGAGTGAGTCATTGAACCATTTACTAAAGCTATTCGTTTGATAAAATGATTAATTCATTAACACCACTTTTGTATGTTGCTTGTACACACAGTGGCTGATCGGGCAGGTCATTTACCAATTTGTTAAATGTTGCTTGCAGAAGTCTGATTCTGCATTGGCTTTTTTTCGAACTATTTTTATTGGCGGAATAAAAACTGACTAGTTCTTATTTGCTTTACTTTTGAAATGTAAGCAATCACGTAATGTCTACAATTGTGCTGTTGGCCTGATCATAAACCTGTGATTGCTCGCGGCTAGATTTCTGTTATTGTTGTTACCATTAGTGTGTCTTGGCTACTGAAACTCTCTCATGTAAGCATCCATTGCAACCAGAAGAGAGGACACACTGTCCAGCAGTAGGGAAAATACATTATTCAGTTCGGTGAGCTCCCAATCTCAGGTTTGGGTACACACATGGGAGTCTGTGTGTGGGTTGTTGAAACCCGAACTTGTTTGCCCTCTCCCCCACCCGCACTTACAAATGGAAGAAAAAAAAAAAGAGATTGATTATCGTCTTCTTTTTGGTCTATTGATCGTTAGACACAGAAGTTGTAGTAAATACTCACAACTACAATAACAGAACATGAGCCTGGACCCAAGAGACTAGCATGAGCGAAGAAGCTCTCAAAGCCAAGCACACCATTCGGTCGTACAAAGCTAAGCGACACTTCCTAATGCAGTAAACGCTTTCTTAAGTATGTTACTCTGTCCTCTCTTTCTATCACTGTCTTACTTTAAAATCATGGGCCATATAAAACCATTTTTCAACGTCTCCCATGTGAAAATCTTATAAAAGGAAAGCATAGAATACGAGTGTCGTTACAGATCACATGTTTGAGCATTTTATGTTGTTGCATTTGTTCATGTACATATTTTTAATGTTTCAGCTGCAAGATAAATACTGGTTTATGTCAGTCCCATTGCGTCCTTTATATGTTTTATGAAGCACTTCACTCTGATTTCACTGTGTGAGATGCTACATCAAAGTCTAGTTCAGTTACAAATATATTTCATGTTACTGCAACTTGGCCGTCACTGGCTGCCATGCATGTGGGAAGATAAATTATGGATTCAATGAATATCATAGTTATGGGATACAAATGTTTGATCTGAGGAAGAGGTGAATGAGGTCTGTCCATGAAGTTGCTATGGAGGGGTCAGATTAGTAGAACAGTATTGCAACAGCTCCAGATCAGTGTTGTGAAATATATATAGGGGTGCTTAAGGGAAATGAGACATGTGGTTGCATATGTATAAACGTATACATCTAAATAAGCATGTATTTTCTTTATACAACAGCTGCTGAACTTCATCTGGGTGCACCCAGGTTTGTGAATTCAGCTGCAGAGATAATGTTATCATGTCCACCATATGTCTTAAGACATCAGCAAATTACAGCTGTGCATGCCTGGCCTATAGTCAACAATATAACAACAGCAGATGGCCAATCTCTGTTTTAGCGCACTCACACACACCAGCACACACACCTGCATTATAAAGAGTGCACTATCACAGGAATTTCTCAGATGCTGTCTTGAAAATGTTGATTTGTTTTTGTCTTTGGTGTATTTTTAGGTAAACATAATGAATGAAGACATTTACCTTTGATTTGTAAATATGTTTGAGACTGGTAAGGAACGGATCACAGTGTTAGAGGCACCATTGTGGTATAAAAACATTAACATCACAGTCGGTTCAAAATACTTATATTTACTTATTGTTTTCAGTCAAACTGAAAAGCACTTCATCGGCTTTTGGAATAGTTTTCTAAAAAATGAACCACTTGCCTTTATGATGTTTAAAACCTGTATGATTTTTATTTCTTTTGTGAAAGACAAAACATGTTTATTTTATTTGTTTCAACAGAATGCCCCAGCTGTGAACTGAATCTGTCAAGCTCTAAAAATCAGAATCATAATGTGCATTATTCTCCAAGTGTGCACAAAAGCACAAGAAATTGGATATATTTTAAGAAGCTGTGGGAGAGAGAGAGAGAGAGAGAGAGAAATAAAGAAGTAGGATTGAACAAATACATAATATACATCTAGAAAATTTAACAAAATCGTTTGCTTGCAAAATGTCAGAGATGAAAAATATGATTTCTCAAATTTAATTAAAAAGTTCATTGGTGGGCACTTGTGTTTACTTATTTTTGACTATTTTGACTGCACCACTTTTCAGCACGATGTGTTCTTTAATTAAAAATGTAGAAAATGCTAATAAAACCTATGAGTTTAATTCAATCTTTTTGACAAATTCTTTATTAAATTAACTACTTGAAGTTGTCAGTGCCATGAATAAAGAAAGAAACAAATACATAATCGGGGATTTACTATACATCAAGTTCTTGCTCATGGTTATTTAGCATTTTGGTCTCATTATTCTTTCTAAATATTATAAAGATTATATGTATTTAGGTGGGTTCTAGCATCTATCATAAATAGTGATTTAATTTTCAGCCTTGCACAAAGTTCAGATATTGCACATTTATTGGGCTACTTTTATCGAGGACGTTTTACAACCCTAGATCTTATTCTCTTTCACTGTATGGAATTAAAGGAAGGTGTGTAGATTTGTGAAGTTATGTCGAGCATTTTCATTTAGAGGTAAAATATCCCTTCAATGAATCAGTCCTATTAGCTCCCCACAACAGCTTCATATTTTTCACTAATAATTGCAGTACCTAGGACTCGAATCCACTGTAAATTGTGGTGAAGTGTGTAAAGTGTTGTTTTGTTCTCTTATTAGGACCTGTGAACTTCGAGGAATGTAAACTGCGGCATTAAATAAAATCACCTTTCTCATAGCTCAAGCTCTGAATTAATAGGAAAAAAAAAAATAGCTTTTTAAGTGAGCCATTAGTCCTAATGGCATTAGTGTGTATTGCCAAGCAACCTTTAAACCACATAAACACACAAAAAAATGAGCCTGAGAGAACTTCAGTACAACACTGTACAGTGCTTGGCTAAATGTGTTCATGGCAAAAATGGGAAAGATCCTGGGGTAACTAGCAAATAGTGAATTTTTTTTTTTTTTTTTTTTTATATAAGCATTGTATATGCAGACTATCTACTGCACATATTGCTACTCAGAGAAATAGAGTGAATCTTCAACCTTATGAGAATTTGTAATCATCTATACTTAAACTTCAGCTATACAGAACATGAATATCTCAAGTGATTCACTCATTGGAAATATAGTGTAAGCTAGAGAGAAATGAGCTCAGTTTTGATAAGACCGCTGAGTACAAGCACACAGATATGGATGTATCTGCCCTCCTTACACTCACACACGCTCACTCAGGCTGACAATGTGTTATCCATTAGCAGGGTTTCATATAGCAGGCCGATGGGTCTTCAGAGATCAGACTTGTCTAAAATAAGAGCACTTTTAGCAATCTCTAGAGCACATGGCAAGGACATCACTCAGTTTACCATCACATACACAACTTGCTCTTAATACTTCACAGATGTAGCTGCAGACAAACTATTTGTTACTTGTAGGTTTTTATTAAACATTTCCATCATTACTCGTTGTTAATGTGAGGTCAGAAATGACTTGTTTGAACCATGTTTTTGGTTTTGAAAACACCAAGCTTTTCCCACTGTTCACACATTCTGCTGTTAATGCCTCAGTTTGTTCAAATGCCATGCCCTGATTTGAGGTCTTTTTTAGCACTTTTTTATGACCATGTTCACCATTACCGAAGGGCTCACAATGAGCGTGTTACATATGATCTGTGCCCCCTTTTATGATGGATTTGAAGTGACCATTTTGTTTTTTCCAGTCTGTAAATGTCTAAATATTTGGGGGTCAGTCTTGGTGTATGTGGCAGCGACTTTAGCCTGTTACGTTTCAGATCACGTTCATCAAAGGGCTGCAATGGATAACACCCCTAAATGAAACCAACACAACAGCAATCACACAGTCTCTGTGTGTCTGTGT
The DNA here is from genome assembly GCA_032361065.1 of Enteromius trimaculatus. Classification (NCBI taxonomy): domain Eukaryota; kingdom Metazoa; phylum Chordata; class Actinopteri; order Cypriniformes; family Cyprinidae; genus Enteromius; species Enteromius trimaculatus. The sequence goes on along the minus strand of JAUMHP010000040.1, from coordinate 351,186 downwards.
GTGTGTGTGTATTTTTGTAAGAACTGTAATTACTTTTGTGATATTTTCAGTCTTTCCATTAACTGCATGAAAACCAAAGCGTGCAGTGATGAGTTAACAGAGTTTTAGAAATGTGTGTGTGTTTTTGTAAGGGAGTTGTGTTTTATATTATGTATGTGTGCGTGAGAAGAACAAAAAAGTCACTGAAATGCCCCATTTGTAGCTTGTATTAAAGGGATCATTCCTTTTATCTGTTGTATAAGACTGAGCGGCTTTATTCTGCGATATCACCATGCTAGCTGTATATTATCCGGCTCATTACACGGCTTCTTGCACCAAAAGTAAATAATAAAACATAATACAAATAAATAATATAATACAATAATAAAAATTAGTTTTAAACGGTGAGTCAGTCGAATCATCTTGTATCCACTGCTGAAATCCACTGCTTTTGCTTTTCCCGTTGAATTTAATGTTAATGTCTTCCATTTTAACTCATGGTTCAGCATTTTTAAGCCACAGGATGGCGGCAAACTGTCAGCTGATCATGATATAATTACTAACGGTCAAGATGATGCGTAGTACCAGGATGAGCCTGTGTTATTAGTTTTACCGGTTGTTATTTGGGAATAACAAACCTTGGAATGTGGCGATTGACCAATCAGAATCGATTGTGTCGAAGTGTAAGAGTCTGTACTTACACTTACACATGTTGATACACTTTAGTTTAAATAGCTTACGTCTGTGTACTATGCAGTAATTTTGCAGTGTCTTAAAACAGGTTTACATGTATGATTTTATTTTACATGTAAGATTTTATTTTACCCCATTTCTAAATGATTCGTAAACGACTCGTGTGAAGCAGTTTGAAGACTCAGTTTCTCTAAACCCCTCCCTCCCGCCAGCCCTCACTGTGATTGGTCAAATTGCACAGTCCTGTATGATTGGTCTACCGCTACAGCGCTCCACAGACACAAAGCTTGAACCAAAACTAACATGGACAGTGCTTTTGTAAGCGAATCGGGCACACCTCTACGTAATGAACTTTAGCATTGTCATTACTTAGCATTATCATTACTTAGGCCACATTTACACATATACGCTTTCGAGCGTGGTAATAACTATGCCAAACCTATGTAAATAGAGCGCTGGAAAAGCAGTCATCAGTAAAATGACGTGAACACAACAAGAGATTATACTGCTGAGGTGTTGTTGAAAAAAATGTATGTTAAAGTCATTCTTTGTCGATTCATCTTTCAGAAGGGCATATAAAACAAATTAACTCTCACAGGACACTGCATCTTCTTCACTTGATGTAATCCACAAGGAAATTGTACTGTTTAGGGGCGGGGCAAGCTGTTCGCGACATAGAACATAGAACATCGACTCTTGTTTTTGATAGACAATAACTTTATTTATCGTGCACTGTCAGCTTCTCAACTTTGCAGATAGTTTATGTTCACATAAAGCTACATGACACACTGCATGAAAAATTATTTTTGAAAAAGCATAATAGGGGCACTTTAATGCAATTAGAAAGGTTTTGCATGTATTTAAGCTGTGTACTAATGAGTTAAACCTAACTAAGGTGCAGTTCAATAAGGTGTACATACACTTTACACGTTGTATAAAGTCTGCAACACATATGTGACAATCTCTTGGTTACATAAGTAGCTGTGTAACAGACTCTGTTCCAAATGTGTAAAAGGAGCAACCTATTAAATCTACATAATTACAAACTGTTCCATAACTTAATTACTTGGTAAGTACACTTTGTTTTATGTAAGTACAATGGCTACTACTTAGTACTTACTAGGTAATTACTCTGTATTATGGACACCTTAAAATAATGTGTTACCCTCTTTTCTATTAAAGAAAATACAATTTTGTTATACTTTTGAGCAATGCATTTCGAGTCCCGAACAGACAATCACTGCCTACTCACTTATCAATCATTCTTTGTGCTAAAAGCGCATGTGTTCACAAGACTTCACTGAACATCTTCGTTGTGCAACATGCAGTGACACTGCATCTTGACTAAAATAACTAAAATTGTTTTATTCAAACTGTCACATTGATGACAAGATTCAAATCTAAGGGTATTTAAAAGCTACAGTACACAATGCCAGCTAACTAAAATCTATGTGTTAGTGCCAGGTGTAAATAGGACCTAATGCATTTATTTTCAAAGCAGCAGGTAATGTAATGTCTTTCGACTGGGAAATAAGTGAGTGGATTGAGGAGTACTTAATAGGCACTGCTATTTGTTATTTATGATTAATTTGTATGAGTGCATATGTGTGTCACTCACAATGAAACATAACATTTACTTGACTTGATCTAGCAAGACTATTGCACATGCACATATTTTCTGCTGTATTAAATTCTATAACTATCCCATTCACAGAACGCAACAATCTCCAAAGGGTGAGATTGCTGTAAATTGTAATTATTAGATTAATTACTGTGGCAATGGTATTGCTGCTTACTGTTTATCCACCACAGTTTCATCTTGATGGCATTTCTTTTGTTATTTTTGTCAGAGTGTGTGAATATGAGAGAGAACCATGGTTTTGACCTGGTTAGGCCTATTAGTCACAATGCAACAAAATCATGTGCATTTTGAGATATTCTGCTTTGTTTAAAAAAATAATAATAATGATTTTTGTAACACTAAAGCTCTCTCCATGGCAACATAAGCCCTGTCAGTTATATAGTACCTGTACTGCAAGCGCACACACGTACAGTATCTTGTGAGAGTTTCTCATTACTAAACAATTAAAGCATTTAGCATACAGCTAATGGGCATGTAAGGTCGAGTGTGAGATCTCAGTCACCGTAACAGTCACACACACACACATTACGACGCTGCAGCAATTAATGTGATATTTATGCCACAGGGCATGTAAGACTATGAATCATTTAGGTTCTGTCAGAGTGAGTCAAGTCGCTATTAGTATAATTCTTAGTTTTACTAATGCAGTAATTGTTATTTGATGGTCGTTCCTATATTTTACTCATAGTGTCTTTACTCCCCATGTAAGGACATTAGTGCATTTGAGGGTAAGTAAATTCCGAAGTGCATTTATAGTAAGAAGCCTAAGCACATTTATGCTAGCCGAGAGTGCATTTAGACTAACGCTGTCAAGATGTGCAGTTCAGGGGTTAAAGCACGCAAGATGGTGTGTTTGTCAGTTTGTCTGCAGTATGCGAAACAGACATGCATTCGTAGTAGAGTATAAGTTCATTTAGACAGTGCCTTCAGTAACTTCAGTATGCTAATGGAGTGTCCAAGTGGGCCATTATCTGAGCATTTGAGTTCTGTGAAAAGGTCTGAGAGATGAATTCACTGCCAGTTTGCTCTCAGGGTAAAATCACAATTTCTGAAAGAAGGGAAGAAAAAGGCTGGAAGCTGTCCTTTAAACTGGACGCTTTATATGTGTCTGAATTGCAAAGATGCTCTAGGCCGGAGTACACTTGATAAATGAGCATGAATTTTTATGAGAAGAAAGAATGTAGAAGCATATTTTAAATAAATAAATGAATAAACAAATAAAAGCAGTTGAAATGCTTTTATCACACTGAATAACTCTCCCTTGTGCACATACTTACACATCCAAACAAAAATGTCAGTTATAGATTCAGTTCCTGTGAATTGAATTACTTTTTTGTGAAGCCAGATTATAATATAAAAAAGCTGTCATGAACTGTAGTGCACACTTAACATATATATTTTTATCATAGTGGTTTAAAAATGCATTTGTGTTGTGGTAAAAAAGGGTAAAAAAGAGAACGTCTCGGTTACATTTGTAACCCTTGTTACATCATTGACTGACGCTAATGGGAATTGGCCAGTAGTTTTTGCATGCCAAGCTACTCCCCCATACATACGGGTATATAAGACCGCAGTGTGCAAAACAACAGTTAGGTTGTTCTGCTGAGGAGCCAATCGGGACTGACTCCCCAGCGCAGGAGAGATCTCCTCTCACAAGCGGGGGGAGCACAATGGTCCACCCCCGTCTGGAGCTGTGGAAACTGAGAGTGTGGCCTGTGAGGGGGCACAACTCTTAGCCACAGGTCTCTCAACCGAGGTTGTTGAGACCCTTCTCCAATCCAGAGCTCCATCTACGAGA